>JARHVA010000193.1:4307500-4470000 GCA_037957365.1 Torreya grandis
TTTCACATGTTTAATGTTTCATTGATGCTGCTTTTTATTATAAGATAGTTATTCTTGTCTATTACATGTGTCCCCTTGGTCTTATTTATGGCTCTTTAACCTTGTTTGTTGTGAGATTCATGCCCATTGTTTGTGGCTCCTTATCATTTCTCATTAGTGACATCTTTATGTCCCTTATGTATGCCATTTAGATTATGTGTGATATTATATGCTATTATGTGACATTTCCTATTAATATTCTTAAGCTTGTGAGATTGATATGTTTGTAGGTGTTGTGATCCATATCACACACATTCTCCTTTGTGTGGTATGCCATGATTTACATCATGCACTTCCTTGTTCTATATTCTTATTTAGTGATAGTAACTATAATGTGATTCAATGATACATTCATATTGACATGCCACTTATATGTCCTTGAGTTACATATGTTACATACATACCTTTATGCTATATACATTACTATGATGACATACTCTCTACATTTTGACATGATTTTGCATAATGTTATCTTTATACATGGAATGATATAGTCCACTTCTATTTTGAGATGATTGACTTGTATGATATGTCCCATCTCAAAATTAAGGTATATTAGTGGAATTTTCTAGATTTTAAAGCCTTTATGAGCAAATTTGAGTATATTATACATATTTAAGAGTTTAGATGTGATTCAAATATCAGATTGGGATAGTTTTTTCAAATAGAGTTTACAGGCGTATGAACTCCATAAGGGGAAAAATAGATTGATATTAGATTCAAATAAATTTGGGGGCATGTGTAGGACATATAGACTTTATTTTATAAGATATTTTTAGTTGGGTATGATATTGGTTCATGTACATATACACCATTTTATATTTTAGATGTGCATGATGTTGGTTCTTGCACATTATGATAATTTAGTGTTAGAACTGATTCAGTGGGGCATGTTGTTGGTTCAAGCAAATTTTTACCTTTATAGTTATATATCAAGTATTTTCAAGTGTAGAGTAACCTTGAATTTGTAAGTTTATCTGTAACAATTGATTCATATTAAAATGAGTAATGTAGTTGAGGTTTTATGCTTCTCAATAGCCTATAAATTAATCCATAAGCCTTTTATGTGTCTCCTTACTTGCATCATGGGGTTACAAGATTTGTGCTAGATTAGTTAAATTTAGGTTAGGGGCATTTGTCTTCTAATCCATGTACCTTGCCTTATTTAAATTTTAAATTGGGGATTGATCACCCTTAATTTCTCCATGTTCTCCAATTTCTTCAATGAGGAATCATAATTTACTAATACTTTAACAAATAAGCATCACCTCCAACAAGTTAAAGAGAAACATGGTTTACTCAAATATAGTTATAGTCCTTTCTTGCTCTTTCAAAATTCATGTTTCATCAAGTATATTTAATATTTCAAATTTAATTCTATGAACATTAACTACTACATATTTATTTCAAGTTTTGCTTGGAACAAATTCCATATTGGAGCCTTCTCTAAAATATAAAGTGTTTTGTACACACTTAGATATATCTGTATCCTTTTCATATAGTATTTTCATTGCATTATAATTCTAGAATAAAAGAGGGGCATATATAGTTACTAAATATAGTATTTAACACTTGAAAATGTTAATATTGACCTATACTTATCCTACATTACCTATGCATCTATAAATAAATCTTATTCTCCATTTTCACACACCCATATGCCATATATGAGCCCAATCTATCCTAAGTTTTTATCAATCACCTATAGGAATCTCTTAACTTGTGCTAAATTAGTTAAATGTCATACTTGGACAATTCTTGATCACCACATTTGCATTCCCGTCTCCTAAATAGTAACATATATGGAACTATCCTAAGGTTGATGTTACCTCCTTCACCTAGAAACATAATTTCTTAAAATAAAATCATTCCCATAGGTTGTCCATTCACCTATCGTGTTAGTGACGCGGTAAATATCTAGTTGAGTTCATATAAATACAAATTAAGATCAAACACATCCATCATCTATAACTTATCTATCAATCATCTATACACCATTGCACATTAAGAAAATATTTTTTATTCTTTCCAAATTTAAAATCAATCACTAGGGGTAGTCATCAACCAGGTTTGAAGCATACCAAACTAGGTCAAGAGTCAACATTGTCAAGAACAAACCCAAATTTCTAGGTATATTCATACAATGAAAGAACACAATCTCACAATCACACTAAAGAGAATAAATGTGTGGCTTGAATTCCCTCTTCAGAGTATTAAATATGTAGGCATTAGTAAATTATCAAGAGTGTATTTAGGTTATTTCATCCCAATTACACTTCCTCAAATTTTACAAGTTATATCTTGTATAACTAGATCTAGGATTTCAAGGAGAAGGAAGCTAAATTTTAGAGTTACGAACATAGTTGTGCATCAAATATTTCACATACAAAGACATATCAGGTAGGTGCATTAGATAATATGGTCATAGAGGTAAAAAATCATAATATGATAACACCAACCTTAGTCACCTTTGTCTAAATAATTTTCCCCTACATGACAATACCTACCCTGTGCACAAAGAGATAATTCTAAATCTAGATGAACCATAGGGTTAATTCCAGTCTATTCCTATTGTCAAAGCTAAATCACAATCAACCAATCAAACATTTAAGAAAGATATCTTTCTATGTTTAGTAATTTACAAATATAATAAATTCAATTATCAATTCAATTCCAATTTAATACTTTTAGATTTATTCTTGATTTCCATACATTATAATATGAATTAATTATTCCATTTTATCCTAATATGATTCACACTAATCTAAAAATAGGGTAAACATTAATATTCCCCAATATATGCATGGTAAATTCCATGGAAATGTAGGTGAATAATATAATATACCCTAAGTAATAACATGATTGATATTGATCATGGTACAAAGCATATGATATCACATAAAAAAGATAATTGTGAATAATCACACATAGTCAGATAACCATGCATAGAATAGATGTAACTGTCGATAAATAAATGTGTCTTGCAAGTAATAAATGGCATGACATGATAACTATAAGATACCTTATGGTACAACTATATAATAAATTAATAAGAAACATGCACGAGCACACAAATATAAGTGCACTCATGTAGGTAATAAATCAATAATAGGGAACACAAAAGAACACAAAATGTGTCCATGTAACACATAGTATGTAAGCGTAATAAATATATGTATTATCAATTATAAATAGATATATATTTTATAATTAAATTAATAAGGTTAAAACTTGAGATCCACTGAAATAGTTCCCTCATTATAGGCATGATTCTAATGTGATAATTACCCTAGATGTGAGCATGGTGAAAACACAAAGCATATGTGAATCCATGATCATATGTAACATGTATATCCTACATATAAAACACTTAGATATTAACATGAGAATCCTACATGTAACATGTATATGTAACCCTCTAGCATAGGCAAATGAGCATGATATGTATCCATTGACAAAGATAAATGTAGATAAATTTTTAATATTTATGGTTTTATTTTGTATTTAAATTTTTATGATTTTATATAAGATAGAGACCACATGAGGGGTAATATAAGCAAAAAAATCAAGAATAAGCAAGGTAGATTCAATCAAGAAAGGAAGAAGGTGAGGGGTGAAATTAGAAGAAAACTAAGAAGGCAAACAGGCAAGCCAAGGGGATAAAATATGGAAGAAAGAATAAGATAAAGATTATAAATGACCAAAAATTCCCTTAGAAATGTGTGTATGCTAGGGTGAAATTCATATATATATGTGTGTGTGTGTGTGTGTGTGTGTGTGTGTGTGTGTGTGTGTGTGTGTGTGTGTGTGTGTGTGTGTGTGTGTGTGTGTGTGTGTGTGTGTGTGTGTGTGTGTGTGTATATAAACACATTTATATCTACACACACACACACACACACACACACACACACACACATACACATATAAAGTGAGGAGGAAGGTGAGGGGTGAAATTAGAAGAAAACTAGGAAGGTAAACAGGCAAGCCAAGGGGATAAAATATGGAAGAAAGAATAAGAGGAAGATTATAAATGACCTAAAATTCCCTTAGAAATGTGTGCATGCTTGGGTGAAATTCATGTGTGTGTGTGTGTGTGTATCATTGGTAATTATACATACATGTTTAGAATGGGATCAACAATGAAAGCGTAAGGACCACAAAAACATAGAGAGAAACATAAAATAAGAGACTTAAATAATTTAAATTTAAACAAAGGCAAGAATATAAATATTAAACATATTGCATGCAACTAAATTTTTTCACCTCATTATCGTCGATGATATTCCTATTAATTGACATTAATTTCACTTATCTTATTTATTCTAATTCATCCTATTTCAATATCCTCATTTATCTTGCTAATTTATCCTAATCCTAGCAATTTATCTAATATCCCCCTCCTTTCCCTCATCCATTAACCTTAGTCATCCCACTCATTCGTTAATTCTTCTTAATCCCTATTATCCTAATCTAATCCCACTTACCTATTACTTGGGAATTTTAGATTCCCATGACCCCACCTACCCACCTACTAGCGTACTATCTAAGCTTTCCTACATGCCTAGTCACCTAATCTTTATTTAATCCATATATAACCTCATTTTAATCATCATTAACTCCTAAGAAGGTTTTTAGACTCCTCTAAGTCTAGAACCTTCTCTAAACCTCCCCCTCCTCTCTAGAAGCCTCTAAATCTAGAAGCTTCCAAGGAATTTATAATTCCTTGGATAATTGACAACCATTATATTTCCTCATCCAACTTTGAATATCAACCCTTGATCTTCCCTCCATATATATAACCAAGACTCCTCCTACATGGAAGGCCAACTTGAAAGCTCATATCAAAGCCATATCAAAATAATCTTAGGAATCCATATCAAAACCATCTTCCAATACCTGCCGTATGAAGTGGTACCTTAGCTGTATGTGCTTGGTTTTAGAATGAAAGGCCAAGTTCTTGGCCAAATGGATTGCACTCTGACTGTCACTATACAATCTGCAACTCCCATGCTCCCTACCAAGCTCTTCCATGAACCGTGTCATCCATATCATCTCCTTGCTAGCTTCTGTGGCTGCAATATACTCTGCTTCTGTAGTTGACAAAGCTACAACCTTCTGCAACTTAGATATCCAACTAACCGCTGTTCCACCTATAGTAAAAACATAACCTGTGGTGCTCCTTCTGCCATTCAAATCCCCTGCCATATCTGAATCTACATAACCATGTAGAGAAGTATCTGAACCTCCATAGCACAAATGCTTGCTGCTGGTTCCTCTCAGATATCTAAGGATCCATTGAACTGCCTTCCAATGTTCCTTACCTAGATTGGCCATATACTTACTTACTACTCCCACTGCTTGGGCAATATCTGGTCTAGTACACACCATTGCATACATCAAACTCCCTACTGCGGAAGAATATGGAACCTTACTCATGTACTCTACCTCATCATGTGAATTGGGACATTGTTCTTTGCTTAACTTAAAATGTCCAGCCATAGGTGTACTTACCGGTTTTGCATCCTGCATATTAAACCTCTCCAACACCTTGTTCACATAATCTTCTTGAGACAATATCAACCTATGATTTTTCCTGTCTCTCCTAATGCTCATGCCAAGGATCTTCTTCGCTGCTCCCAAATCCTTCATAGCAAACGTTTGAGCTAACTTCTCCTTAAGCTCTGAGATATCCTGCATGTGAGACCCTGCAACTAGCATGTCATCTACATACAACAATAGAATAATATATCTACCATTATCAAATCTCTTGAAATACACACAATGGTCTGATTGACACCTACTGTAGCCATGCTCAGTCATAAACCTGTCAAATTTCAAGTACCATTGCCTTGGAGCTTGCTTGAGGCCATACAAGCTTTTCTTTAACCTGCACACAAACTTCTCCTTACCCTTGACCTCAAATCCTTCTGGCTATTCCATATAAATTTCCTCATCCAAATCTCCATGAAGAAATGCTGTCTTAACATCTAGCTGCTCGAGATGCAAATCCTCAAAAGCAACCAAAGACAATACAACCCTTATAGAAGTCATCTTAACAACAGGAGAAAAAATTTCACCAAAGTCAATACCTGGCTTCTGTGCAAATCCTTTCACTACTAATCTGGCCTTATATCGCATCTGTCCATCCTCACTTTCCTTCAACCTGTAGGTCCATCTGTTCTTCAGTGTTCTCTTACCAGCTGGCAACTCAACCAAATCCCATGTTTGGTTCTCTCTTAAGGACTCCATCTCCTCAACCATGCCACGCTCCCACTTACACCTGGACTCCACCTGTAATGCTTCTTCAAAACTCTCTGGTTCTCCACCATCAGTTAGCAACAAATAATATAAGGAAGGAGAATATCTAATTGGAGGCTTACTTACCCTTTCAGACCTCCTGGTGGGTGTCTTGGACTTGTTCTCAACAATCTGTCCACCCAAATTTTCTGACAGTGACCGACCTCGGCCACCTGTAGACCTGTTACTGGCCGACGTCGGTTCCTGGTCTGCCGACGTCGGTCTCTATATGACCGACATCAGTTTTTGAACTGCCGACGCCGGTTCCTAACCTGCCGACGTCGGTCTCTGTGTTTTCCTGGAAGTGATTATTTATTTTTCCCGCGAGCTCATTTTAGACCATAACTTCGTCCAATTCACTATTGCTCTACCCAGATTGATCCAGCTTCCTTATCTGATCACTGTACATCACTCTTTCATTGAAAACAACATCACGACTCCTGATTACCTTGTTAGTTCCTAGATTCCAAAATCTGAAACCAAAATCATCTGAGCCATAGCCAATAAACGTGCACCTCATAGACTTAGGATCAAGCTTCTTTCTATTTTCCTTATCTATGTGCACAAAGGCTTCACTACCAAAAACTTTGAGATATGAGAGATCTACCTTTTTACCTATCCATGCCTCTTCTGGAATTCCACCATCCAGAGCTGTAGAGGGTCCTCTGTTAATCAAGTACACTGCGGTGTCAACTGCTTCTGCCCAAAACTCTAAGGGCAACCCTGCATGCAATCTCATACATCTTGCACGCTCCATGATAGTTCTGTTCATCCTTTCAGCAATACCATTCTGCTGAGGTGTCCTTGGAACCATCCTTTGCCTATGGATTCCATGTGTATAACAATACAATTTGAACTTAAGACTGCAGAACTCACTGCCATTATCAGATCTCAGGCACTTTAATTTTCTGCATGTTTCATTCTCAACCATGGCTTTCCAAAACTTAAAAGTCTCAAAAACATCAGATTTCTTTTTAATACAGTAGATCCATACCTTTCTTGTGGCATCATCTATGAATGTAACATAGTACCGTGATCCGCCAATAGAGGCTACCTGAGCCGGTCCCCACACGTCTGTGTGAACAAGCTACAACTTCTGCCTTTTCTTAGTAGACCCGGTCTTGAGAAAACTAACCCTTTTCTGTTTTCCAAATACACAATGCTCATAAAATTCTAGATCCATACTTTTCAAATCTGAAAGCAAACCTTTAGACTTAAGAATTGACATCCCCTTCTCACTCATGTGGCCAAGCCTTGAGTGCCACAATTTACAATCCACACCTGAAGTAGATAAAACTGAAGGAGATTTGTTAATAACACAATTACACAGATAAATAGTACCTTCTCTCTTACCTCTGGCCATAACTAGTGCACCCTTGGTCACCTTCCAAGAATCTACTGTGAGAGTTACTATACAACCCTCATCACCTAGCTTACCTGCAGAAATCAAATTTCTCTTCAAACTAGGAACATGCATCACATCTCTCAACACCCATGTGTTGCCATTCTGCATCTTCAGCTGCACTTTACCTTTGCCAGTAATCTTACAAGGCTCATCATCCCCTAAGTACACTATTCCAAAATCTCCATGGATATAGTCACTGAAATACTCTCTGTTAGGGGTAGCATGGAAAGATGCACCAGAATCTAATACCCAAGATTCTATGTTATTATGCAAAGAGAAAATTAAAGCATCCTGTGCAATACCTGCAATCTTGGCTTCTTCCTTTCCTTCGTGCTGATTGTCCTCCTTAGGCTTTGACCAACAATCTCTGCTTATGTGCCCCATCTTTCCACAATTCCAGCATTGTGGCTTCCTGCCATTCCTGGATTTGGATCTTCCTCTCACCTTAGACTTAGATCTTGATCTCCTCTTGCTCTTTTCTTTTTGCCTTCCCCTGCTCTCAAAATTTAAAGCATTCCCAGATGTCTCTTCTGTGCTTTTCCTGCGTATTTCCTCATTCAAGATAACACTAACAACATCCTCTACTTTCAAAATATTTGATGCAGATGCAGTATTAGAAACTGCCATTACTAAGCCATGCCAGCTTTCAGGCAAAGAACATAATATCAAAAGAGCTTTTATTTCATCTTCAAATACAATATTGACAGAACTTAACTGATTAACAATTCCATTGAAATCATTCAGATGAGTAGAAACAGATCCACCTTCATTCATATGCAAATTAAATAACTGCTTCATAAGATATACCTTATTTGAAGCTGAGGGTTTTTCATACATATTTGCTAACGTAGTCATCAACTCTACCGTTGTTTTTGCCTATGACAAATTAGATATCACAGTGGAGGCCAGACTCAGTCTTATAGACCCAAGAGCCTTTCTGTCAAGAACTTCCCATTCTTCATCCTCCATGTCCTTGGGCTTCTTTGCTATCCCACCTAACGGTAAGTAGAGATCTTTCTGATACAGATAGTCCTCTATCTGCATTCTCCAATGTTGGTAGTTCTTGCCATTAAACTTTTCCATTCTCAACTTACTTTCTTCTGCCATTGCTTCTCCCACTCAAACAGAAATTCCTGCAGAAACCCCTGTGAGCAACCTGTAACCTGTAACCTGTAACCAAGGCTCTGATACCACTTGTTGGGGGATCAAACCAACAATAGATTACACTTGTGAAAGCAATAAATGCGGAAATAAATCAGATATATAAGTAACTGAAATGATAAATAGCACAGAACAAGATATACAAGAAAACACCCTGAAAACTTGTATTGAAACTCTTTACAATAGGAATACAATGAAGAAACTTCGTTCTTCCACACCTCTCTCAGATGCACACAAGATCTCTCACTAGATCTCTATTCCTCAAGAGCTCTCTCTCAAGTACACTCAAATCCAACAACCTGAATTGATGCAACTCTGTACTGTCCTTCAAACATTCACAATGTTCTACTCTTACAGTTCTACACTCTTCTCTCTACTCTAAGCTAAGAAGATCTTTCCTACATATAGAAATAGGAAACTTGAGCATGCTCTTACAACAAACAGTTAAGCCTCTTGAACAAGGGCTCTAAAAATAATATTGCTAATAATAGAGACACAAGCTTGAGTCCACGACTCAAACTTATCATGCAAACACTCGCTGCTGTCCACGAAAATAGCTTTTTGGACACACAGGTAATCGACATCGGTTCCTGCCTGTTCACCTATGACCGTCGTCGGCCGACCTTACTGTCGACGTTGGCACCTCTGCAACTCTACTGATCGATGTCGGTCTCTCCTGACCGACGCCGACGTCTGTGTAGACCCGAACCTGTTTTAGTATGCTCCTTGGTGAAGCTTTTAGCTCCACACCCTAACAACCATTATATTTCCTCATCCAACTTTGAATATCAACCCTTGATCTTCCCTCCATATATATAACCAAGACTCCTCCTACATGGAAGGCCAACTTGAAAGCTCATATCAAAGCCATATCAAAATAATCTTAGGAATCCATATCAAAACCATGTCCAACCATCAAAATTTTGATCCAAGCATCCAACTTCCAACTTCATGCCATCATAATACCAAAAATTTGATTCTAATATGCAATCAATTATCCATTTGAATATTCTGGAAGGAGGTGAGATGAAACAATGTATTTGACAAGTTCTATATCATTCTGATTTGTTTCTAGAATTCTTCCTAATAGGTAGTTTGAATTTTGGGTTGAATTAGTTTGTTTATTTTATATAGAACTCAAAATCCTACTACATTCTAGTGACCAATACCATGTGACTCTGAATCATGACATTGTCATGCAAATCATGATATTATTGATGACAATCATGATTTTGCACTTTTTCCATAAAATCATTGCCTGTTGGCCTCTGTTAATCAATAGGGTCTATTCTAACATTTTATGTCTCTGTAGGGATTTTTCATTATCAATATAAGTCTTCCATCTAATCCTTTTGAGATTTTTATGTTTTAAATTCATATCCATTAAATAACCCCAATTTTTGCACCTAGGATTTTATCTTTTATATGATCTGTGTGCTCTACAAGGCCAACATGGAAAGAAGAAAGGCAAGAGGAATCTATTGAAGATGAAAAAAAACACATGCCTTACCCATTTCCTAATTTTTGACAAACCCACAAGTCTCGACTTTCTCAGAGTCATGATATTGTCTTGGTAAATTGTGGTATTGTAATCCTAGTCATGACTTTGCAAATTTTGTCATTTTGACTCCTACTTTATCTGCTATTCATTCCCAGATCATACATAATATATCTAGAATAATAAATAAATAAGGTGATCTTTGTATTTTATAATTTTGTTCTAGATTTGTTCCATTTTTACTAATCAATCTCATCTTGAAGCAATTTTTTTATATCTAAATAAAACTTTAATCTGGCAATAATCATCATGTAATAAACATACTTAGTATCTGAATAATCTGTCATAAGCTACATAAATCTCTATCTCTATCATATATATAAATCTAAAAGTTTTGTCATCTTTAAAAATATTTCAACTCTTGATTTATTGACAATCATGATTTTGTCACTTTTAATCATGATTTTATGGTTTACGACAAACTCACCACTATCGATTTATAATCAGTAGTGATTTGATCTATTTCAATGATGGTATTGTCTAAAAAATCATGGTTTCACATCTAACCATCATGGTTAATCTAAATGCAATAATGTAATAACTCACAATTTGTAGTTTTGTCCCCCCAATTATGATTTTGTACTATGTAGTTATGATTTTGCATTAAATTTTTGTCTTTTTAAAGTGCATTTTGAGTCATTTTTCATGAATTTTGCGTCACTTTGAGCCTCCAAAAAATCCCATATTGCATTTGGAAGTGAGGGGTTCTACCCCTTGACCCCTCCATATATCACAAGGGAGTATGCTAAGGGCACTTCCCCCCAACCCTGCAAGGGACACTGCCCCTTGACCCCACTGGGGGATGCCACCCCCAAACCCCCACATCATGTCTTGCTCACCCCAAAGAAATTATAAAGATATATAATGATTTTTTAGGGTATTTTATTAAGGTATATTTGAACTAATATCTTTTTTCTTACACGGGTTATTTTATTTTGCTAACATCATCTTTTTGCAGGTCATATTTCGGGTCTAACATTTTGTTTTGCAGGTTACCCCTCCAGAGTGATTTATCAAAACTACCAATCATTGTCTTATAGGTTGCCTATTTAAATATACCAACTTAAAACTACTGACATTTGTCTTGCAAGCCACCTATAAAAGATCCATTTTGGCACGTTTAAATCATTTAAACTATTTTTGTCTTGTATATATCATTTTTAATCATCTTGTTTGTACATATTATTTTCTTGTATATTATTGTCTTTGCTTCTTATAAATAATCACACATCTTAATCTAATAGGTAAATTAATATTTTGGATTGCTTATCTATTTCCTAGGGCTATAGTTGGTGTATGCTCTCTCCCTTGCATCCTTGCAATGACTCCTACGAGATCAAAAACTGACTATAAATGACTTCCCTTTTTTTCCTTTTAGGGGGTTGGTGATGTGGATTTCATCACCACACATGGCCCAAAATCCATGTTTTGGTGGATTATAAATATCAGGAGAGCTATTGCTATGGCTTAAGTAGAATTCCCCATAAAATATTCCATAAAGTGAGAGGTGGTTAAGCTCCAAGGTCTAGGGTAATCAGACAAACTCCTACATAACTTGGGCTCTAATGTACCTTTACATTTATAGGGTACTCACCTAGATAGCCTTGTGTATACCTAGCATAGGATATTTTGATCGTAATAGGTGTACTACTATAGAGGTCAATATTATCTCCAAAGTAGCCATCGAGTGAAAGCAAAGTTGAGAGGGTTTAGTAGATTCCATAATGGGTCACTAACCTACGCCTCACCTGTGAAGCTGTTGGATGGTGCATGGATCGGGTTACACACCCATAAATTTACTTATAATAGGTTATGGATTACTTTTTTGGGTGTGTGTTGTGCTAAACCTATGTTTTTTATGAGCCGAGTTAGCCTTCACACAAACCTACATAGCTATCTAGGTCCTTTGCACATATAATCTTGTATATCCTTGCCACATCATTCTATCCCATCATCCTTTGTATATATCCCAATCATCATCCTTGTCATCTTATCACTATACATATTATCTTTATTCTATCTCATCTCCCATATTGTCCTTAGCCCATCATAGGCCAATCATTAACCACTTATCATCAACCATGTTCCCATTACCCATAACTTGTCTTGTACTTCCTTGTCATCTTATATCCTTATCCCATTCCTCATCTTGTTTATATTCCATCCTAGCCTAAGCATATACCCTCATCATAAGACATATCCCCATATTACCTTGTATATCCTTGTCATACTATCTTTGTATATTATTATCCTTATCCCCCATCACCATCTTGTCTCCATACCCTCCTAATATAACCATATCTACCCATCATTTCATCACTCATATATCTTAATCACCATCTTATACCCCATTTAACATATCATCTCTATCACATCCTAGTCTAACTATATCTACCCACCATTGGTCATACTCTCATCACCTCCATGTAATTTTGTCCATCAACATCACCATATTATTTTCATCCCTAGTTATGCCCACTCATCACTAGTTACTCCTTATCACCCATCCTTGTCATAATCCCTGTCATCCTAGTTATCACACATTGTCTTTGATTAGGTCCTAATCCATCTCCCATCTTGTTTAAACATACCCACTCATCCTCTTATACCATCATCTCATCATTTTGTTATCCATTTACCCACATTATCTTTTTAGTATATTTGTTATTATTCCCCATCACCACTTTTTCCTAATTTCCTCCTAGTGTCATCATTATCCACTCAAAATTTAACCATCCTCATCATCATCATCACCATATTTATTCCATCTTTAGTCATATCCACCCAATGCTAATCCATCTTGTAAATCCTTGTATTATCCACTTGTACATAATTCATTCTCTTCTACATCATACAATCCCTATCCCTTCCTAGTCTTACCTATCATTTTTCTACCAACCACTCACCCATCTTAATCATCATCTTGTCCATCCTTATCTCACTATCAACTTACACATATCATCCTTTTACATTTTATCCCATCTAGCATTTTGTCTTAAACATAATCACTCATCCTTAGTCATACCCCTATCACCAACTTCTTGTACATCCTTATCTTGTTATCCTCTTGCATACATCATTTTGTCTTGTATATATATTATCTTTTTACTATCTTGAATTCATCCCATACTAATCATACCCCATTACCTATCCTAATCACACCTTACCTTTTCATCCATCCACTGCATCCATAATCACTTGTATTGACCTTGTATTCATCACCCATCTAGTTTAACCTCATCCTATCTTGTCCTAGTTGGATTTTTAGGTCATATATAGGTCTAAACCATCCATATTTCATTGCCCCTTTATAATTTCATCATCCCCTACCTATATTTTTCCTTATCCCATTACCTTCATCACATCATCCTATCCCATCCCATCTTAAACAAATTTGTCTTAAATCTTGAGGTAGTCCATTATCTTTATATCACTCACATCATCCTATCATCCTAATCCACTGTCTTTCATCCTTTAGTCAGATCTCATACCTAGTCGATATCCTATTAGCACCTTGTCACTTTCTTGGTTTCAATCTAGCAAAATAATCACCATAAATCAATCTAATCATCCCTATCTACTCATAACTATCACCCATCATATCATCATATTGCTAATTTTAAATCTAAGCACCCATAAAAATATCTCAATCATTTTGCTAGCTTACAAACTAGGCATTGGTAATAGGTCGTTAGCACCTATTACATAATCAATTTAAAATTTGACCCTAGTCCTATATCATATTAATCACATTTAGTCTTCCTCATCATTATCCATCATACTAGCTTGATCCTTCGGCATTAATTTGTTTAAACAATCCTTAGTCTACCATTGCATCATCATCTATGTTTCCCCATGGATTTGGATCTGGTTCTTGTAGACCAATACATCCTAGAAAACAAGGATGACGTCTTTTTGAGGGCACTAGAATTAGGTGCCCACCTATCTTCTGAACTTTATCCCATTCACTCCAAACCAATGCCTATCCCCATGAAATTAGTCTCAACCTTCCTTGATGCGGTCACCCTAATTAATCAATACATCATGGAAAATAAAGATGAGTTCCTCTTATGGATGGGTGTTTAATTTCTTGATGAATTTGAACCTATAAGCCTCAAGTCACCTCCCAAACTAGTCCACCATCAACCCTTATCCCATTCCCCTTCACCATCTACTATCCCTATTCAAAACCCCTTGGCCCTAATTTGTACCCATCCATAGTTAAATCCTCTATATACCAATCATAATCCATCACCACTTTCTGATCCTACTAGCAAAGGAAGACCCAAATTATCAACCTCATCATCCACCAATAAGATGACATCACCATCACCTTCTTCCAATTCCAACTCTTCCAAATCCAATTCTCAATCCTAGTAAGTCCCCCATCCTTTATCACCCACCACCATGAACCTTTACCCCACTTTCATAGACCAATACATAGTTGCTAACAAGGATGAAATCCTCTTATAGTTCATTATGATGGGTGTATCACTTCCCAAAGGTGTAGACCCCATTCAACTCATTGTACCTCTAACACAAACCCCTTCATGTGAGTCCCGTACTAATCCTCCATCCATTAGTCAAACCATCATCTACCCCTTCCGCTATAGCAAAGGGAATTCAATATTAGCCACCTTATCTACTTCCAGTCCATCCACTTGGCCACATCAATAACCATCTGATCTCAAGTCCAATGCTTCCACATCTAAGTCAAAAAGTAAATTGGGTCCTTATACTCCCCTTATTATATCCTTTGAAGCTCTTTTCCAATAACTTATCACTACCAACATGATGTTATATCCACCCATATGACATCTTAATCCCACTAAACCTAAGCCATCCTAGTATAATGCAAACCGATATTGTCTGTATCATCAAACTTAGGGTCATTCCCTTAAATGATGCCAAAATTTCCAAGATTATGTCCAAGACCTCATTAACCATGGTGACATAATAATCAAGGATGAATCAAATGAATTTAAATACCTAGGTGAACAAGAAGAGGAATGCCAATATTCCATTCTCGATCATGATCAAGCCCTTCCCCTTCCAAGCCAAGGTCAAGACATCTTATCCCTCTTCCATGATCCCTCCATCATTAACCAATCCTCCATCAATCACAAGTCCATTTATCATACACCTAGTCCCCCTATATCTCATGAATACTTCCATGACCCTCTCTTTACTCCATCCATCACTCATCCATCATCTCCCTCTCACTCCTCACATCACATAAACCATATTAATAGGAAAATAATAGACAATTACTCCCCTAGTAGAAACATAACATCATAAACACCAAAGTCAACATAAAATCCACTATAAGGATCATGTGCAGTACCAATATCTGCATCTAATTCCTCATCAAAACTATCCTCCCTCATTGATATTACAATAGATGATGATAATGCCAACTCTTTTGAAGAATCCCATAACTAGGATGATAAGTAATCACCAGGCGTATCTTTCTATCCCACTCAAGATGATGACATCATAAATGAATTATTGAACACTTTATTTATTGAATATGTGTAGAGTGGATCTAATCTTACCTTAGATACATGTCTTACTGATCCTTTTGAGATCCTTGAGGACAGTTTCTTTAACATTGAGGCTAGGGATCCTAGTGACCTTTACAAGGAATATGCTACCCATTACCCCCTTCCCCTATCACACAACATTAATCATTTACCTCACCTCCATAATCCCTATATCCCACTCCATGAAGGGAATAAATAGGAACATGCATCATTGGATTCCCCTCTGCATTCAACATCAAATACCATGGATCCAAATATCCAAGACCATATTTTAAAATTTATAAGTCATCAAAATTAGGAAAATCAAATCATTGACCTAATCAAAAAATGTCTTTCCCTAGTGAATCCAAAAATGCATAACTAGGGGCATATCAAAGTCAAAATAATCATATATCAAGTCAAAAATCCATCTCCTTTGGTGAAGTCCAAAATCAAGCACCAAGGGAAAATCAAAGTTGAATCTAATCAATAATTCAAATAAAAGTCAAAAATAATAATCATAGGGATGACCATCCTCTTAATGTTTAGGTTAAATAACGAGAAAATAAAAAGGTCTTGGATCCCTTAATCTCATGGCATCAATCTAAAGAATTCCCTCCACCATATCTAATGGTGTAAGCAACTATTGAAAACCATTTCTACCCCCATCCCATCATATCATTTATGATCACATCCCTTCTTCCCATCCTATATCCCATCATCACAATCATGACATCATCTCATTTATATAATATCTCAAATCCCTAAGCAACATTATCCATCATAGGGGTTACAAATAAACCTGGTCAAAATGTCTAGAGGACACTGAACCAAGAATCAATAAAGGCCACCGAGACATGACCTAACATCACATATCTCCATAACTGGGGTTGGCCAGAGATCACATCCAAGGTCAGAATTATTACATCTTTCCATTAAATAAAGTGATAAACCCTTAAAAAAAATCATCCAATGGTGAAAACTAGTCTTCTGGTGCCTTGGGCAAGTACCATGATAAAAACTAGTTTCCAACGTCATGGTAAAATAATTTATTATCCACAATGTACCTTAACACTTGGGGAAAAAATCCATAATTTTTTCATTCCCATCCATATGCTTTGTCCATCCATCCAAACTTATCACCCATCCATGTCTATTTTATCCTTTGTTACATTAATCCTCTATCCACATCCTATCATCCATCCTATCTCTCAGTCCTTCTCATCTTGACCTTTCATAAAGAAGTGGAAGGTGTCTTGAGAAATGTTCTTAAACCATCTTGGTATTATCCTCCAATGGAAACTCAGGTAAATAAAAAATTTGGTTCCTTCACGATGTGGTCATTGGTAATCCCTAGTCCATTCTTCCTTGGTCCCCATCACCCTCATCCTTTCCTTGTTCCATCCATCATTCCATCCATCCTCATCCTAGTTACTAGGCTTGGTATTCCTTTGATAGTAACCCAATTTTTAAAGTGTACATACATATTCCAAAAAATCCCTAAAAAATTTAAATATGTATCCTAAAAATCATAAAATCTAAAAAATCCAAAAATAGTCCATTGTGTCTTATCTTATGCCTAATCTCCTAATCACATCCATATCTATCCAGATCATATTTTCCCATCTTTAGATACCACATTCTATCTTGAAACCAAATTAGAGTTGTCACCCATCTCCCCATATCTTTCTCATCCCTTTTAACTAAGTGTTATTAACATACATCACCTTGTCAAAGATTTTAATCTGGCACCCATCACTTCTTATTAGTTACCTTTTAATATCTAGTACCCATCAACTAGTATTAAAGGTCATTGATCCCATCACTTTTCTTATCATTGGATCTTCATACCTAACACCCATCAAATCACGTATTTTCTAGTATGGAGGGTATTTGATCCCATCACTATCTCCTCTTCTTACTAGATCAGACTCTTGTAGGGCCTTGTCTGTTGGTAATCCTTGGTCATCACTCTTTTAAATCACCTTCTTTGGCCACTTTTTGATTCAAGACCAAATCAATATTCAAATACCTTCTCCCATCCTCCATCCTTCTATCCAAAACTAGGGTAAACTTCTTATCTTAACCCTAATCATGATCACCCTATCCAAATCTACGACCATCCTAAGTCCATAATCACATCATTTATCATCCAAACCATCACCTCGTCACTCATCACATCATTAAACAAAACATTGGGACACTACATGTAGACACTTGTGTGTGTTACTTATTTATTCCATTTGTCTTATTGGTAGGTATTTTTATCATGTATTTATCTTGTTTATATTATGTTTTGTTTTCATCATGTCCTTTTGACTAGTGGGTAATGAACATAGATGCTATGAGGACACCAAAAGTGCCCTCAAGGATGCAAAATTTGCTACTCACCCATGCACTTTGGCATAATGACCTCTTGGTCATGTCTATATCATGTGGAATACTTCCAAGTGACTTATTTAATGGATTTATTTAATAATTATGAGTTTTATGACATTTGGGATGGCTTGATCATCTACATTTTCATCACTTATCTAATCATCTAATCATCCTTATTCTCATCACTAATATAATCCTTTTAACCCATTCAACTAACATCTAATATTCTATCCTCATCTCATCATACGAATTATATACTCTAATCATTAACATCATCCTATAATCACTAATCCTTACCATCATCATTATCATCTCCTCTATCACTTATCATTTATTCTTGAGTTAGAACTACATCGACCTGGGGTCTTTTCAAACTATGTAGGTAACACTTAGTCATTTTTACATGCTCAAGGATATCTTGGCCACTATCTCTCTCATCCATCATCATCCTCTAGTCCTACATCAATCAAATCCTTGAGCTATAATCATTCAATATATTGATCAATCACCATCATCATCTCTTTAATCTTTTCCATCAATTGCCTGCACCTGTTGATTGGGATCGACAAATCACACATCCATCTTTTGTTCCATTAATCATTGATTAGTCAATTTATCAATTATCACTCCCTTTCATGTATCCTTGATTGAGGCATCATTATTAATCACATTATGACTCATTTATTTGATTTAATGTAGTATTTTGGTCACTCAAATCTATCATTCTTCTCTATCATCACCTATGTTATATTAATTGATTTTGATTTGAGCTAAAACCATCATTAATCTTATCAAATCATCATCTTATCCTAGATTATATCTCTCCCTTACATCCATCCTTTCTTCGAATACATCTAAAGCTTATAGCCTTTTAATCCTATCATCATCATGTTATGATTGATTCCCCTTTGGGATGTGTTGATGACCACAACACCCATCATCTTTATTCCCTAAATATGTGTCTTTATTAGGGGCATCATCAAATTATATCTCACTACTTAGGTCGATCATCTTATTGATCCTCTATCTCACATCTATCATCCCATTCCCTATCTACCCATCACATCCCACCCATTATTTCTTATTTTGAGTGGCCATCCATTTCATTCTTCCCTACATGTCCCCTCAAGGGGGCATCATATCCCCTAACATTATATACTAACATCATCCATGACATGGTTTTTCTTTGAAAGACCATTACTCATTCCAATATCATTCGTAATGCCATTTCAAAGAGGGGAAAAATGTATGCACCTAAATTTACTTACCTCATTACCATAAATAATATTTCTATTAATCAATACTAATTCCACTAATTCTATTTATTCTTAGTCATCCTATTTTAATATCCTCCTTTATCCTACTAATTTATCCTAATCCTAGTCATTTATCTAATATCCCCTCCTTTATTCTCCTTCATCCATGAACCTTAGTCATCACATTCCTTCATTAGTTCTTATTAATCCCTATAATCCTAATATAATCTCACTTACCTATTACTTAGGAATTTGAAATTCCCATGACCCCACCTACCCATATACTAGCCTACTCTCTAGGCTTTCCTACACCCCTAGTCACCTAATCCATCTCTAATCCCCATCTAACCTCCCCTTAATCATCATTAAATCTGAAGAAGGTTTATAGACTCCTCTAAATATACTTATAACCTTCTCTAAACCTCTCCATCCTCTCTAGAAGCCTATAAATCTATAAGATTTCAAGGAATTTATAATTCCTTAGATAATCTACAACTATTGGATTTCCTCATCCAACTTTGAATATTAACCCTTGATCTTCCCTCCTTCATTTATATAACCAAGACTCCTCCTCCATGGAAGGCTAACTTGAAAGCTCATATCAAATCCATGTCAAAATAATCTTATGAATCCATATCAAATCCATGTCCAACCATAATTTTGATCCAAGCATCCAACATCCAACTTCTTGCCATCATAATGCCAAAAATCTAAGTCTAATATGCCATCAACCATCCATTTGAATATCCTAGAAGGAGGTGAGATGAAAAAAGGAATTTGGTAAGTTCTATATCATTCTAATTTGTTTCTAGAGTCCTTACTAATAGGTAGATTGAGTTTTGGGTTGAATTAGTTTGTTTATTTCATATAGAGATCAAAATCCTACTACACCTATAAAAGTATGAATCAAGGTGAATTATTAAGGGAGAAACACACATAGAAGACATGGCATATAAAATATGATATGTATGGCAGATGATATCATTGAAGCACATGATATAGCCTAGTAAGGCTTACCTATAATCTCACCTAAACATATAAAAAGTGAGGACCATAAATGTGGGGTATTAGATGCATCACTTGAAGTTTAAAAATATTGATCTAGATTTATAAACATGAATCATAATAAAAAATATAATTATTTCATGGATGGACCAGATGAACCAAAAGAACCTCTTAGAAAGAAGAACATGTATTATTTTAAATGGTTTGTTGTATAACTTAACTCTTTGTAAATGTTTGAGCATGAAAATATACAAGAGTTGGTAAGAAAATCTTGTGTTATGGGCAAGTAGGTATTGCAAGCCTCAATGGTGTAATTATAGGATATGTAACTCTAAGAGTTGTAGTTATATGAACTGTAACTCTAGGAGTTGTAACTTAAATAACCAAAACTATAGATGTGCCAACTATATGGATTTTAACTTTAAGAGGTATATGCAACATGAGGTTGTATGATTTGATTTTTAGGAAGCACTTTGGGTAATATATCATGTTATTTATGATATCATATGGGTAACTTGTAATGTGTGTTATGAATGGTAAATAATTATTAATCATATAAAAACTTAAGACATTAGTGTAATTTAGATGTGAAATCTCTCATTTGATTCATCCATGGGTATACAAGTAATTGTTCATATGTCATATTATCTAACAATACATAAAACCATACGAAAAGGGTATTGACACCTATGGTGACTAGTAATGTTATACCCTCGATAGGTGTTAGTGTAAGAACATGATAACTATTAAGAACCATGGTTTTATCAAGTAAGTCTTGTTTATTATACCCTCAACTAGATAGGAATGACATTGTACATAATTTTTGACTTGAACCATCATCTACCACAATTCCTATGTAATCATAGGATCTGAATTAACAAAAAAATGGATAAATAGTGGACTATTGTTAGCATCATCATTTGGAATCTCATGGTCATAAAATGTGATAGATGAACTTGATTTTATGAACTTATGACCATAAATATAATACCATCTAATATATGCTCCTTGTAAATCATTGGTTTATGTGTAGATATATATATATATATATATATATATATATATATATATATATATATATATATATATATCTGTGTGTGTGTGTGTGTGTGTGTGTGTGAACATTGTATTGCTTTATAAAATCATTATTCAAAAGTGGATTGTTTGATATTTTTAATTATTGGTTGGTGTAAAAATTGATTCATTAAATGTGGTATTATGTACTTCCACTTGAATAAAATTATCATTGATTAAATATTGTATCTTATGTCTCAATATATAACACCAATTGGTAGGATGTCCTAAATTCTATGGTACTCACAATACACATTCACATCATATTTTATAGGAAAAGGTGGAGATGTATCCAACTCACACATGGGAGGTAAAGATACCATGTTCCATTCAATAAACCATTTAAGCACCTAATGAGTATTATTTGGCAACTGTTTAATTGCCTCTACTCTTGAGAAAGTGGAAGAACAAGAATTTCAATTGGTTGTGAGACTACATTTACTACATTTTTAAATCTCATTCTTAACTTGAAAAGTAGGAGTATCATTAATATAAGTTTTGAATTTTAATTTATGTTGATATTTGGAGTTTGCATAGGTAGAGATATTGAGCCATATTTTATCATGTTGGCCTCTAAATGTTTAATCTCATAGTTTCAAACCATATGGAAAAGATCATAAAAATATTGGTTCGTGTTGGAGATGACTTTGTCTCTAAGCAGTTGAATAATTTTTTTAGAAAATATACTTTGTAATTCACTATCAAATATTTTTATGAAACATTTTCAAAAGCATAGTCTTGAATCTAAGCACATATTCACATGAAATCATTATGTCCTTGTCTAATTTGGGCAAGTTGAGAAAATGTGACCTTGTAACTAATGTTAATAGAAAAGTGAGCTAATAAAATATTGGAAATATCATTGAAATGACACATAGAGCCCATAAGTAGGGAATTAAACCAATCCAAGGCCTACTTCTTAAGATTTCTATGAAATATCTCAGCCATAAATAAATCATCCTATGAAAAATAACATGAATTAAAGAAAGGTCAAATGTGATACGAAGAATCACCCTTATAATTGTCTACATCAAATTTAGGCTCTATAAAACTAGTTTGAAAAGGGTAGATGAGGACCTTGTAAGCCAATGTGTTATGTAATATATATTGAGAAGTGACCACATGATAAGGTATTTGAGATCCTTGGGAAATTTATCTAAATTTTTCATGATATTTTGGAGATATTATTGAACAAATACATCCTCAAATATATAAGTCAAATCATGATTAGTATTGGTAGGAATGGATGCTCTAGTATTCTGACTAAGACTAACACCAATAGATAAAGAATTATAAGTGGGTTTAGATGGTCCAATAATGGTAGGAGGTACCAAATAAGCATTAGGTTGTTTAAAAATATGGTTATTAACATGAGGAGGAACTATCAATGGAGGCATGCAAAAATTAGTAGGATCACTTAATTCGCTATATGATGTAGAAGGATAAGCTTTGGGATGTGGATTATAAACATTTACAAAATAATTCAAAACATTATCAAGTGTATATTCCTTAGCCATAATTTTATTTTGCACTTATTTCATCATTCAAAAATTATGTAAATGGATATTTACGCTATGTGTAACAAGCTAAAACTAAGGCATAATGGAGATATAAATACAATACATTAAATAGAAATAATCAAATATGACCTAGTGTCTAAAATCGAGACTGAAAGCACCATGTAATTTTAAATAATAGTTATCAAATGGAAAGAAAGAGATAAGTGACTAAAATAAACACACTAAAATCTATGACTACAAACAAGATTTAAGAACTAACTAAATTCAAACCCTATAAAATTAATGTGATCTATAAAAATGATATAATTGATGTACCATAAATTCTAAATTGGGATAAAATCTAACATTGATTATGATTATATGATATTGATTTTTAACTTCTACTATGATTGTGACCTCTACCTATTTTAAAGATCTAGAACTTTTGGGGATGCTTTGATAGAGGTAGATGAATAGAACATTGGATTCACTTATTTTAATTGATTTGCAAAACTATATTATTTTACTCTCCTTTTTAGTAACTCTAATTCACTACAATGTCACAAGAATATATAAATGTGCAAGGTATATTCTAGTTATCATCTTGAGAGGTTGTAGCTATATGTACCACATGATAACAATTAGGGCTCAATGTATCTCTATTGCTTATTAGTGTTCCCAACAAAAATGAGATCAATGAATTTTCCTCCTCTCCCTAGATAATAAAATAAAATTATATGCTTCATTATGACCTTATCTTGGTATAATTATGATGCAATGAGATAAATGAGGGAAAAATTGGATCAATGTGCAGAGTCCTTAGAAAAATGTGCAAGACTCTTAATAATACTTAATGATTGTGCATGAGAGACTTGTATTATAAGTGATCTAGTTGCTCAAAGGAGATTCAAACATATAAAATGGATTAAGGTGTGTTTTTATATATAGAGATTTATAAAACACATAAATTCAAAAATAGACCATAAATAATAGTGATAATTGACAATAAATGAATGGGTAATCATCCAAAGGTGGAAAGGACCAACAAAAAGAAGAGGTCCAACATTGACATACTACTAATTGTGACCCAATCAGAATAGTGAGCCATTGATTATGATCCAATATGAAAAAAGTCTCACAAAAGATGTCAAGATAAATAAAGGATCATTGACCAGAATTATGATGTAGAGCATTGACATATCTAAGGTGTTTATAAGGAAATCTAAATGATATGAAGTTTTGAAGGGTCTAGTTTAAATGGAAAATGTCTAGAAATATCCAAATGTACACTAATAGGCCAAGTGTGATAAAGCATGAAAAGGAAACAATAGAAATAGTTCTTGTACCAATATTAGGTATTTATAGTTCAATAGTCTTTTTATGTCTATCATTGTTTGAACCCAAAATTATCGAGTTACATTGTTACAGTTCTATATTGATGTAGATCAATGGTTTATAAACAATTAGTCCACTTAAAGGTTGAGATTTCCTAAAGGACCAAGCAGTTTGTTGGTTCATTAGTGAGTTGTTTTATGTTGTAATTGGGACCTTTTACCATAAAATTAGATTAGTAAATTATACACATGAGTTATTTTGATGTCATTTGGGTATGGATTTGGTATATTCACTCCATACCCAAGTGGTTTTTTTAAATAATGTTAGTAAATTCCATGATGACCTTAGAGTCGATATTATTCTTTTAGGGATTCATAGGTTAGTTGAGTTCTATTAATATTCCACTTTGTAGCTTCAATGGGATATGAGTAAGGGGTTTCATTATTTACCATGTTGGTGAATCATTGATCTAAGGAAGAGTAAAAATATATGACCCTCGATGTTTATCACTTCTTTATGTGTTTTTGAAATAATTATTCATAGTGAGATACCTATATTACTGTTAGTTGAATAAGGTAATAATGTAGAACCATCAACCTTTTCCATGGATGGATAAATTTTAGAACAAGTGAGGAGAATGAATAAGTTATCCTAGATGTATTTTTTATACTATTTGACATCAAATGAGGATCACTGAGGTAAGCATCCTTTGATCAATTTTTTAACATGCAACAATTGTTAAGAGTTCACTATGGTATTTGTGTCCTAGTTTATGCCCCAAAATCATTCATGAGTCAAATTGGTTCATGGTGATGTTTTATATGCTATTTTGAGCTACTCTCAAATAATGGAGGATCTTTTTAGGTTGGTGTAGATGCCTATTTTAAGGTTTTTATGGTCAGTATCATGTAAGAGAACAACATGATCCTAATTTAGTCATGTAAGATCAAGGATTATGAGCTTAACTACCCCTCCCATTGTGAGAAACCATAGCCAACATGTGAGAAACTAACTTTGATAGCATGTAATAAATAATGGGGACCCAAGCAATATTGTTCCATAATGAAAACATACCATCAATAAATATTTACTCAAAAAATAGATTTCACTAATAACACAAATGCATTAAAATTAAAAAACTGGATAACGTAAAGATGTACAAACAACAAAGTGTTACACAATAACATTAAGGATAAAGGAGTGATCCTTGGTTCTCTATAATAACTACATCTCTACCAACTTAGCTTAACAATATGCTCTAGGATATTTGATTACCTATAAAGGATACAATGGCTACTTATAATAAGGTTATACCATGGCCAAATGTCTCCTATTGAGGAATATTTCATATTTTTACCATAATGTTTCACCCCTACCTTAATTTTGGGCATTTTTGAAACCATTGTAAAGATATTAAAAATACCTACAACTTACCTATTATAACTTTTTGGTGATTATAAATATAGTTTTAACTAGTTTTAAAATAAATAAAATATGAATCTTTTGACACAAAAAGAAATATTTTATAATTTTGGCATAAATTTTCATTCCGAATTCAATTTTGAACAAAATTTATATCATTGTAAATATGTTGAAGATACCTAAAACTTTGATTCTTTACATTTTTCATGATTCCCTATGGATTTTATCATATTTTCAAAATAATAAAAAATAATCTTTTGACGTGTCAAAAGATTCTTTTTATTTTATTTTGAAAATATAATAAAATCCATAGGGAATCATAAAAAATGTATCGAATCATAGTTTTAGGTCTCTTTTCAAAGTGAAAATTTATGTTAAAATTATGAAAGATTCCTATTATGTCAAAATATTCCTTTTTTTTCATTTAAAAATCCTTAAAAAAACATGTAGAATCGCCAAACACTTATAATAGGGGATTTTTAGGTCTCTTTAATATATTGCCAAATGTTTAAATAATGCCCAAAATGGAGGCTAGGGTGAAAGTTTATGGTGAAATTACCTCAAATAGGAGACATTTTGGCCATGGTGTAACTATATAGTAAGTACAAGTGTGAGTGGGAGATTTATTATTTGTGGAATGGAATATTGAATTATTCCATAGGTACACCTAAAATCACCTATTTTTTTATATCATAGTGTGAGGATATCTACCACATTTATTGTGCATATCAATAATGTTGTGCACATAATACATCAAACCTAGGTAACGTAATCACCTAAGGTGGACTTCACAACAAGTGTTCACACATACTAACACTAATTGAATATTAACTTAATTGATGTGGTAAAGAGATAATAAAGTCTAAAGCTCATAAATATGGGTCCCAACAACTAAGTCTAATGACGTTCACATGTACAATGATAGAATAAAATAATAAATAATTTTGCTGTAGTAAATGATTATTAGGTTGAAGATAACTAGTGAATCTAAGGAAGCCTATAGTGGAATGAATTGGATCCTGAGGAACAAAAAAAATACTAAAAGTGAAAATAATAGTGGCCACTAGAAAATGTCAAGAATAGTACTAAGACTATCCCCCATTTGCTTAAGATAATATCTATGTGAATTCAAATAATTACCACTTTAAAATTTAACATATTCAAACCAATGAGTGAAAAAGTTAAACTAATCACTAAGCAAAAATATGAAAGCATAGTGAAGGAATAATCAAGGTCCAAGTTACAAATTACTCACTGGTCAAATTAAATAAGGATTAAAATTATAAGCTTCCATGAATTAGATATATGAAAAAGAGTGTCTACGAGGAACATATTCCATCTCCTTGGAATGCATGAGTTATAAGCTACTACATCCACTTATTACGTAGGAACAAATGATGGATACTTATAATACTCAATGAACAACCAAATAATCATTTCCCTTAGAATGCAAAATACAATACACAATACCCCCTCATAATGCTAATTAGGGAGTGAAGGTTACTTTACAATTTCTCAATCAAGATATAAAAATTTGTGTCAATGTGGTAGGTGTGACAAAAAACATGGCAACAAGGTCTGAAAATGAAAAATAAGGCCATGAAAAAGAACATAAAATTCCTCAAGTGAGAGTGCCAAATATGCCACATGAAGCACTCAACAATTGATATGAGAAAAAAACACATAACAAGTCACACACATGCATGAAGGTAGACAAGGTTGAAACAAAAAACCCCCATGGAAATTTATATATTAGTGTCAGTATATTATACATCTCAAATAACCCATACATAATCTATACAAATCACTACAAAATGATCCATTTTGAACAACGAGGTGGAAACTATACTTAATGCATAAAATAAAATGGTTTCCAATTTAAAAAATAAGTAATTATGTGGGAAAAATAAAATTTTGATAATTAGAATGAATAAATAGCACTACTACAAAGAGCAAAAAAAATCATGCACTTTATTTTAAAAAATAAAGTAGATCTAAGTTACCAGTCAAAAATCATGACCTTTGGAAGGTGTAAAAAAAGGAATTGGTTAGAAAAATAGGAGGGAAAATGAAGATTCTAAAAAAATGTTTTAGACAGTGATTTGCAATCTTCATCAATAGGTCAACTTTGGGACCATGGTTCAAAAAAATAAGGGAGCCATCTAGCTTTCTAAGATCATAAGATATGGCCTTAAGAGCATAAAATACTAGTGATTTTGACTTAACCACTAGACTTAACTACTAGTGATTATGGTAACTACTAGAAGCAACTGATAGATGTTACCATAAACCTCTAGTGGTCTACTAATATTGTGTATTGTGGCAATAAATGTTAGGCCATATGAATCATTATTTTTTCTCTAAATTTTTCAAACAAAGGCCAAATCAAATGAAATAAAATTCAATCTATAGGTTTTTAGGCTACTTTAAACACATTGGTGGTGTTACATTTCACCAAGAAACTCAAAAATGTAGTTATTTAACAAATTTAAATCTTTTTCAATTGAGATCTACAAGTCCAAATTAGGAAAATATCCAAAAAAATAGGGTAATTTGGGTTTCTTAATTTATCTAAATGTAAGAGAATGTAAATAACACACCAAATTCACTCAAAAACATAGAAATTGCAAAAAAACTTGATTATTATCCTTCGCATGTATCTATAACATGAATGTGAGTTCAACTAAAGAAAAGCATATTTTAGATAATAAGAGACAAAGCTTAAGAAGATATATCTAGCACCATGTTAGAAACTAACTCTATTAACATGTTAGAAATAAAGAGGATCGAGGAAATATTTGCAATGCAAACACACCATCTAAAAAATGTACTAAAAAAATATCCTTGATAGATAACATGAATGCAATAAATCTAACAAAGAAATATATAATGCATAGATGCGCAACAAAAAAAGTGGTGCATAATAACACCAAGGATCAAAGAGTGATCCTTAGTCCTCTGGAATGATTACATCTTGTAGATACTAAAATCTGATTTTATATAACATCTCAACCTTGTACACTTGATAAATATCAATCAGGGATCTACCCTTCAATTCATGACCTTCTTGTTTCCAAAAGGATTGCATTCGTTGTCTCAATGTGCCTAATTTTTTATCTTATAGTCCAAAACCTATACATTCTGATTATAAAAATCACTTTTATCTTACAATATGCATAAAACTTGATTTATATTCTTCACTATCAATTACAAACCTTCAGCAATTTTCTACTTTGTCAAACACTAGCATTTAGATAGGGACACTAGCATCGATGTTAGTGTCCCAACATTACCACTAATGTTTGTACCTTCCAAATGACCACATATATAAATATTTTTACATGTATAGGTCAACCTATTTGTTTTATTTAATGCTCTCATGAGATTATTTCAAAAGACGTGGTATAAATACAATTCAAAGTCTACTCATTACTTACCTATAAAAATACAAGATGCACTTATCAAGCTCACTCAAAAACCATTTGCAAAACTAAGTTCTACTACCTTATTTTTACCTATTTCCAAATTAGTCATAGGAGTAGCATTATTTTAGGTCTTAAGCATTTGAATTATATATATATATATATATATATATATGTATGTATGTATATATATATGTATGTATGTATGTATATATATATATGTATATATATGTATGTATATATATATATATATGTATGTATATATATATATATATATATATGTATATATATATATATGTATATATATATATGTGTGTATATATATATATATATATATATATATTCAAGTTACATGCTATATCATAGCATGACCTTACATATATTATATTGCACCATTGTTCACACACAATCCCACATAAGGGGGAGAACTACATTAGTCTAAGGCTCCCTTCAAAGTATATATCTATGTGGGTAAGTCTCATTAAAAGAGGGGTCCTTGAGTTCAGATTAACTTAATAAATCCACTAACCTATTTTTGGCAAGGTGGTATGCCATAAATTGGAGAACCTAGGGTTTGATCTAATGATTAGCATACAAAACCTATATCAAACCTATGCACATGATCTGAATAGATAATACAAAAGGAGACATTGAACCCTAATAGGCATAGGTGAAATTTATATAAAAGAGTTTATACCATGATCTAGACACCCATGCCATAATCAGGGTAGAAGCATCGATGCTAATGTCTAAAGGGCAACATAAGTGTCTAGACTAATAGAGCATTGATTTCTAGAATCTGATGAATTATAGTTGAATATCATCTTGACATTTATACACTAGATTTCCAAGCTTTTCCTATGAATCATTCAATAAGCTAAGCATTATCATTTATTCATGTTTAAGTAATCAAATTACTATTTGGAATTGTGCTTTCTATATTTAGAATATTCTCAAATTTAACATATTTATTTAGAATATTTACCATCTAAATTCAATTAATTACCCTAATTTTAGAATAGTATATTCACGTTTTATTGGGTTATTCTCCCTTACCATACCTATTCCAAAAAGGGTTAAATATTTGGTGAACTGGACCTCTAAGTATTCTTGTGAAAACCCTAGCTTGCTTTAGGTTTTCTAATTTCTGATTGTTGTCACTACTTTTCTAGTTTTGAATTTTTCAATTATCATTGGCATCATTTTTTTCATTGGAAAGAAATGGAAAATATTAATAATAAATATCATTTTGAAATGGAAGATAAAGTGGCATTAATAAATCATATCAATACCAATCAAGAACTAATTAATGCATTTTTGTATGCTATAAGAGATGAAATCAATAAACATGCTAAGATTAACACATCCTCATCTAGTGATTGTGAATTTTTAGGTGGTACTTCCATAGATTCAATCCCATTATCACATCCCTCAAGAACACCATTGATTACTACATATATTGGGGGAATGTATTATGTTTTCAAACTATTGTTCCCCAAAGACTGAATTCTCATTACTACATCTTCCATGTGGCCAATACATGATTCAACTCAAATATCAATTTTAATTCCTACATCTATACAAACATTGCTTACAACCCCTTTGGTGACTTCTCAAGTATCAAATCTTAATATCAATTGGTCTATTGTAAAATTTCTTCTCCAAGTTATAAAAACTTTGGAAGACAAAGTTACTAACATTGAACAAGATGCTAAAAAGTTTCCTCATGCTATTGATTCACAATATGTATTACATAATACTCTTGTACCCAAGGTATTTTTTCACCCTTTTCTAACCAGTTTTGTAGCACCAAATTTCACACTTTATTATGTCAAGGGTTATCCTAAATAACATCTTTGATAGTCTATACAACATGCTTTGATTATGTTTCCAATGATAAACTTTTAGACAAATTATTTCCATGAAGCCTTAAATACTATGCCTTAATATGGTTCTATGATATACTAATACAATCAATGAAAGCATTGAAACCCATACTAGATTATTTCATATCACATTTATCTATCAAAATCACTAAAATAATGTCATATGCACAAATTTCCATGATCAAACAAGGTGCCAATGAGACTATCAATGCATACGTTTTAAGGTATAAGACCATGTTGGCCAAAATGACAAATTTAATGGAAAATAAAGAGCTTCAAGATATATTTAATCAAAGTATTTTTTCCCCATAACATTAGTTTATTATCTTAAATAAATTTAAATCTTTTGATGATTTATGCCATATTATCTGAAATTGTGAAATCAAACTTATTGCTTTGAATAAGCTTGAGTATGTAGCAAACACACTGACTAAATTAAATACTAAGTTTCATATCAAACCAAGCTATAAGGTTAAATTTACAGAGCCTAAAAATGAAGAAACAACAATGGTTAATATAGTGTCATAACAATCTAATTGTCTCATCTTATCCAATGCACCTAAGAAATAATTTACATGATTACTTGAGTCTCCAACATTTCTAATTAAGAATATTGTGTAGTGCCCTCTCATATTTCTCCCTCTTACCATAGAGGTTGATACAATTTTGATATTTACCAAAAGGATATGATGCAAAACCTTATTATGATAATCATTGGGGTATCGAGAATTATACCAACATACATTACACATTGAACCATAAGATACAAGACCTCATTAATAGTAAAAAAACACATTTGATGATCCTACAAAGGATTTAGGGTCACAACCTAATGACCATCACAACTAGAAGATATTTATAAATCTATTACAAGATCATTCTAAGAAAACACCGAAAGTGAAAATGTCATATAACACACATGCTCCTCCATCACCTTATAGGCACACATTAGATGGGATTATTGGCACACTTACATGTACAATACCTCTTATGATTCAAAGGCCTTCTATTACATTTGATGATAGTGAAATTATGGATGATGACTCAGCTTTACTCTATTTTTTATTAGAGTGTATCTTGATCATCAGCCTATACCCAATGTCATGGTCAATACTTATTCTAGTGAGAATGTATGTACCATGGCATTGCTCATAAATTTTAGATACAAAAGCATGATTTATACTCTTTGACCAAAATGATCAGAGTATTCGATGGGACATTACAACATATTATTGATGAGATTAATTTATCTTTATAAGTTGGTCTAGTACATGTGACCACCACCTTCTCAGTTATAACATATACAAAAGTCTTTGATATGTTATTAGTATGACCTTGGATTCATAAGCTCCGCATGGCACCCTCCATAGTGTATGGATGTATTAAATATATTCATGCCAATAAGGTTAAAATAATTTTATGAATTCCATATTAACATCCAATACAATAAGAGAAGTTTATTCTCAAACAATTAATTACACAACCTATTAAGGTTAATCACGTGTGAATGCAATACCATTTCCTAGGTAGCCTATATTTGAGAGGCTTTTACATTAGACATAATTAGTGGACTCCACAGAGTCCTCATCTACGCCTATACAACCCACCTAGTTTCCAAGAGAAAATAAAAATGTTTTATTTATTATTACACTAAAAAGCCATAAAGCACTAAACAATGGGTTTCATGAACCTTTACTCTTTATACTAATGCTTTGCAATAAGTAACATGCAATCCCATTTCCTAGGTAGCTGATATTTGAGATGCTTTTACATTAGACATAAATAGTGGACTCCACAGAGTCCTCATCTACGCCTATACAACCCACCTAGTTTCCAAGAGAAAATAAAAATGTTTTATTTATTATTACACTAAAAAGCCACATAGCACTAAACAATGGGTTTCATGAACCTTTACTCTTTATACTAATGCTTTGCAATCATATAGTCTTATTGGGAATATGCAGAGCATCATAGATTCTATAATTGTAGTTATGACATCAATGCCCCATATCGTGAGTCTAGAGTGCAAAATGAGCATCCCTTAGATGGGATAATTGTCTATCATTCTCTTTCAAATAATTTAAAGTTAAAAAATACCAAAAATTAAAATATTCAACAAAATACAAAAAAAATTAAAATAAACCAAAAATACAAAAATATTCAGCATACACATGTTTAATAGCTTTTACATAAATGTTTTTTTACTTTATGTTAGTATATAGAATATCATTTACTTTATACACACACATATGTTTCATACTTAATTTTGATATAAATATACACCAAATAAATGATACATGCATATATAGATGTTGGACCTTTCTTTTACACACATGACACACTACAATAATCTTAAAAATATTAAGGTAGCGTGTTTCCTCAATAAACAAAAGGTGGATGTGTTGATTGACTCTAGGAGTACACACAACTTCATCAACAGTAAATTGGATACTCATTTGAACTATTTCATTTACCTGGTTCTAAAATTTTAGGTCATGAATGTAGATAGTGGAACCATCAAATATTCTAGAAATTTTCATATTATTAAGTTTACTATGGGAGACTACATATTATATTCTCCTATGTTTCATATCTATGGGAGGGGCTGAAATTGTTTTGAGATTGCAATGGCTCACCACTTTGGGCACTATTGAGATGAATTTATAGGAACTATTCATGTTCTTCCATTCACAAGGTAGGACATTTGAAATATGTGGATTAGGGGATATATCTCAATAACTGATTAGTTTTCATTAGATTATGAATATTCTTAGAAAAAATGCTGAAGGATTTATGGTGTGCTTGTTTTCCACAGAGGTTTAACGAACCAAGGAGTTTACCCATCCTGATTTACAAATGGTGTTGGATGACCATTATGTTGTTTTTGGTGACATGCTAAAATGAATTCCACCAAGTTGAGCACACGATCATGCCATTAGACTACTTCCCAAAAATACACCACCCAACATTAGACCCTACATGTATCCCTACGCTTATAAGAGTGAAATTGTAAATATGGTATAGAAGATGTTGGAGTAAGAATTATCTGACATAGCCAAAGTGAATATTCCTCCCTGGTGGTCATAGTGTGAAATAAAGATGACAATTGGAGGATGTGCCCATACTATAGAGAAATCAAAAAATAAACCATCAAAAATAAGTTTCCTATTCCATTAATTAATGATTTACTAGATGAATTGCATGGTGTTGTTTATTTTACCAAGTTAGATCTTCACTCTATGTATCATCAAACTCAAATACATAAAGAGAACATATTAAATCAACCTTCAAAACTCATGAAGGCCATTATGAGTTTATGGTCATGCCTTTTGGCCTCACAAATGCACCATCTACATTTCAGAGTTTGATGAATAGTATTTTTAGGCCATTTTTAAGAAAATTTGTCTTGGCATTTTTTTAAGACATCCTCATTTATAGAAAAATTAGGAAGGCCATGTGAAGCATGTGAAATAGGTACTCTCAATAATAGAACAACATCATCTCTATGCCAAACCTTCCAAATATGTTTTTGGCATCTAAGAGGTGGATTACTTGGGTCATATTAATTCACATGGAGTGAAATTTGATTCTAAAATATCTAAGTGATGATGGAGTGGCAGGTTCCCAAGACCCTCAAGAACCTCCAGGGATTTTTGGGGCTCAATGGTTACTATCCTAGGTTTGTCACAAATTATGATAGCATAACAACCCCACTCACATCATTGTTTAATAAATGTTCCTTCCATTAAATTGATATAAATACCAAAGCGTTTGAATAATTAAAAATGGTTATGTGCACCATTTCAATTTTGGCTACTCTTGAATTTTATAAAACTTTTATTATTGAATGTGATACATCAGAATATGGCCTCGGGGTGTACTCATGCAAGAAGGCAGATCACTTAAATTTTAGAGTCACCAACTAAAGGAAAAAAATAGGCTCAAGCCAATCTATGAGAAATAGATTATGGCTATTATGCATGCGATCAAGCAATAGAGACCTTATCTAATAGGTCACCACTTTTAGGTAAAGAATACTCATAATAAACTCAAATATTTTTTTGGAACACTGATTTTCATATAAATAACAATATAAATGGGTGACTAAAATGTTAAGTTATGATTTTTAAATAGTTTATAAGAAAGGAAAAGAGAATGTGGTGGTAAATGCATTATCTAGGACATGGATGAATCAATTGAGGAATTATTATGTGCAATGACCATTTGGAAAGTATATTAGCTATAAGAAGCAAGATCAAAAAGGGAGAATGATAGTGCTACCCATGATTTGATTCATAATCTTCTGCAGGGTTCTGGGGAATTAAAAAATTACATGGAAGGGGAACACATTATAGTATAAAGATAGATTATATCTCTGTAAGCATTCTCTTCTCTATCAGATGACTCCAAGATCTTTGAACATCATATATTGCACAAAACCCTAGGATTAGGTGAGAACAAGATGCAAATCAAAATTGAGCTTCATAAATGTTCATTAGTTGATTAACCAAAAAGTACAAAGGAGATACATTATATAGTGAGATATTATGTCACCATAAAGGTATAAACTCAACTCACAATTAGAAAACACATAAAGTATACTTACCCTAATGACCTTAACAACCCTAGGTAAGATAATTAACAACCGTGTAGGTGAAACTAAAAGTGGGAAAAAACCTACAATAACACCCCCCTAAAGCATAGCTTAGGTAAATAAGAAAATTGGATCCCATAAAGTAGAGGAAACGACAAAATCCATAGTATAAAACTCCTCTTAAAAAGAGATTCGAAGAGGAGGGCTATAAAAGCATGTCAAATGACTCCAAGATATATGAATGTCATAGATTTCACAAAAAGCCTAAGAGTAGGTGAGAGAAATGCAAAGCACAAAAGTGGGATTATTTCCCATGTAACCATGGATAAGACCTATTTTTGGTGTTACCCACTCACTTTTTGATTGATGTGTGCATGACATCATCTAAAAAATACCTCCATTTTGAAAATGAATAATGCCACTTTCCACTATCCTAAATTTGATAGTTTCTTGCATGCCAAAAAATATAGGCTTAAATTTGATGTCTTTATGGATATCACATGTGAAAAAGGGGTGATAATAGAATGTTGTGTGCTCAAACAAGTGTCAAAGTCCACTAGGTGTTTTTGCATTAGTTGGAGTTTGTAGTGCATGCTTGCAGGAGGACTAGAGTCCAAGTGTTACTTTTGTAGTTGGCAAGATCTAATAAGGTGTAGAGTATGTTGTCAAGTTTCAATGGCTACTCAAGTAGGTGCCAAGTTCTAATGCATGTTTGGGAAGGTGTCAGGTGTTGATGGTTACTTAGGTAGGTATTAGGTTTAATGGTTTCTTAGGTAGGTATCAGTTTCCATTGACCCTATACACAAAGACTCGAATGTCCATTGATGTCCTAGTTCCACCTATAAAAATGTATGAATGGGAACTTATTTTTGTTGAGGTAAATTCTTGATGTAGTCTATTTTATTGATGTAAAAAGTCTGACGAACTTGGAAATCTATCAAAATTACATTTAAGGGTTGGAAAATCTATCGAAGCTAAACATCTTGAAAATCTATAAAATTGGTATGACTCCTTTAAAAACTAGCAGAGAGCCATTTGAGAACTCAAAAAACCCAAAAATTATTTCCTAATTTTAGAATCATGTATGTATATGTGTGAAACCATTGAAAATGAATTGAAACCCTCTAAAAATGGTTATCATGAAACTATGTCATGTTTATAGCCGATTTTAGGGTTTTGGTACCTTTCAGATCTGATGGAGCTATCTATTTTGCAATAAGAGACTCTAAATATATAGTTTGAATTAATTTTCATGAAATCCTATAAAAATTATAAAAATTGAAAAAACAAAGAAAGCTACCAGGAATGCATGCATGAAAATATCTCACTAAAGATTTTAGAAATGTTAAAATGGTCATCATATTAGAGCTCTAATACCATGTTGGATGACTCTATGATATCTGAATATCACAAATTACATGAAACCCTAGGATTACATGAGAACAAGATGCAAATAAAAAGTGATCTTCATAAATGTTCATTAGTTGATGAGCTAAAAATTACAAAGGAGGTACATTATATAGTGAGATATTAGGTCACCATAAAGGTAACAACTCAAATCATAATTATAAGGCACATAAAGTGTATTTCCTCTAATGACCTTAAAAACCATAAGCAAGATGACTAAAAATCATGTAGGTAAAATCAAAATCATTAAAAAGCTTGCACTGACATCCTCAAACATAAAATACTTTAGGAACTTTTCATGCTTATCTGATAGGAAGTCACTCAAGATTTTTGAAAAAATATCATAAAATCAAGCCATATTTATTTTTGGAAGGACTAAAGGGGGATGCCTAGAAAAATGTCATTGAATGCATGGCACATCAATAAAACAAAGGTGAAACTATTAAGACCTCAGGTCTCTTGTAACCTTTATCCATCCCTATCCAACATTGGGATGAGGTTTTCATGGATTTCATTATTGGGTTACCACAGTTTGAGGGTAAAAATGTTCTCATGGTATTTATGGATATATTTTCCAAGTATGCTCATTTTTTTCCTTATTACAACCATTTGTTTCTAGTACATTAGTTTTTGATTTTCTCAATATAGTTTAGAAATTGCATGGTACTCCAAATATCATTTTAAGTTATTGATATCCCATATTTACTAGTAATTTTTGGATTGAATTATTTGCATGTTTGGACACCCAAATGGCTCATAACTCATCCAATCATCCTCAATCTTATGGAAAAATAGACACAGTCAAAATTTTTCTAGAAGGGTATATTTGTTGTTTTATTTTTGATAAATAGGATAAATGGGTTCATTGGCTGCCACTTGTCGAATGGTGGTATAATACTTATGTTCATAGTTTTTAAAAAATGTCTCTCTTTGTGGCCTTGTATGGATATCACCCCCATCCATTACTTCAACCTTGAAGGTCCATCCCAAGGTTTAAGTTGTTGAGGAACACATTCACCATCAATAGGAGGTACTCACTAGTTTTCAAGAAAAACTATCCATGAGACAAAATTAAATGAAGCAACAAGAGAAGCAACACCATAGTGAGTGACATTTTGACATAGGTAATTGGGTCTTTGTGTGATCACAACAAAATAAGAATATGTCTCTAAATCAATAGAAGAAGGATACCAAGTTGTCTTTTAAGTATTATGGCCCTTATGCAATCTTGGATAATAGAAAAATACTAACAAGTTGTCTTATAAGGAAATGAATGTTTGTGTCAAAAATAGAGTTATTATTAAGGATGTGGATATGGGTGTGATTGAATCTATGGATGAGGTTTGTTTATGTGACTATGGAAGAGGCTAGATATCTATTTATAGATGCAATTGAGGAAGATATTGTAGAACATGTTATGGAAGTAGTTATAAAAGTGGTTACATATGAGGTTAAGGTCACAAATTAGGTTATGATTGTAAACAACGTTGTGGATTAGGCCATGGTAGTGGCTGCAAAAGAGGTTGTAGAATATGTTTTAGACATGATTCTAAAATAGATATGGAAGTAGTTATGGAATGTATTTCTTGGCCTGTGTGTGTGTGTGTGTGTGTGTGTGTGTGTGTGTGTGTCTTATGAATAAGGGGAAATGGGAGATGTGAAATTGAAAATAATAGGAGTGAGCCTATAATTTTTGTATAAGATAAGTTATATATATCTTATGAATAAGGGGAAATACGAGATGTGAAATTGAAAATAATAGGATTGAGCCTATAATTTTTGTATAAAATAAGTTTTTTACAAGTAATTTGAAGTAGATGAAATCTCATATATATATATATATATATATATATATATATATATATATATATATATATATATATATATATATCTTATGAATAAGGGGAAATGGAAGATGTGAAATTGAAAATAATAGGAGTTAGCCTATAATTTTTGTATAAGATAAGTGTTTTACAAGTAATTTGAAGTAGATGAGATATCTATCCTAGCTAATGAAAAATTGATGGAGATAGATTATTTGTACAAAAGGATCTATTTTATTATAATAAATTTGGTTCAAAAATGGCTAGTGAAAATTTTAATGATATTTCTCTTTAAGAATGGAAGGTTGTTGTGACCTCTAATAAGAGTGGATGAGATATGATTATTGAGTTTATAAACTCTACATTTTTATTTAATATGGATGGAAATGTGGTTGTAGTTGATGAGATGGGTGATATAATTTTTTTGAACATGTACTATAGGTAATTTTTTTTATTGTGGTTGATGAAGCTGGAGGTAAATATTTTGGATAAAATTCTATTCAAATTCACTCTCATAAGGTTTAGAGTATGTTTAAAAATTGATCAAGGAAAATAAAGTTAGAGGGACTAAATGAAACTTCATTAAAGGATGTCAAGTTTTATTCTTAGAAGAGATCACACACCCTCCTATAAAAATGTAGGGGGATGTGCCCTCCATTATTTAAATGATTATTTTTTCCTAGAATGTTAGGGGTAGTAATACCCTTAGTAAGAAATGTTCAGTGTGATGTTAGTTATATGTGAAGAAACTAAATATTTTTTTTTCCACAAGAAATTAAGATATTTGAATCAAAGATATATGAGTTAATTGCATTACAATGGAATTTTTGGCAAGAATGTGTGAGTGGATCTGAGGGTAATTCTAGAGGGTTATGTTTCCTTTGAAATCTAACATTTATAAAAGGGATTTTTGTAAGTAAAGGTACAAATTGGGTATCATGTTAGTTTTAGTGTTATAAATAAAACATTATTGATCTAGTCATAAATGATTTTGGTCCAAATATATTCATTGGAAAAATGAGAACATTGAAAGAGATTTCAAGAGTTTTGAATAATTTCATTGATAAATAAATTATTTTGGGTGGAGATTACAATGTTATTATTGAACTAAATGACAAAAGGGGAGGAAGCAATAAACAATCTCAATTAGAAGAACTTCAAGAATTTTTTATTTGATGTATTTTCCTCCTAAATAAAATAATTTTACTTATAAAAATGGAAGCAAAGGGTTTAAAAAGATTTTATATATTTTTAATTTCACTAAGTTGGTTGCATGGGAATAACATAGAAAAATATTCAATGCTCAATGTTTCAATTTTATATTACATGTAAATTTTATTTTCAATTAAAACACATAAAACACCTAAAATGTGATTTTATTTAAATTATATATATTTTAATGTAACTTTGTTGGTTGTATGGGAATTGGATAGAAAAATATTCAATGCTCAATATTCAGGTTTAAATTACATGCAAATTTTCTTGCCAATTTAAATATATAAAGCACCTAAAATGTGCCCTTGAAAATTTGAATTTATGTGGTTGAGACATCTTGAATTTGATTATCAAATAAAATATTGGTGGAATAGTGGTGATCTGGGTTATGTGACCAAGATGTTCAATTTTTTTCAAAAACTTAGACTAGTTAAGGGAAACATAAAAGAATGGAAAAAAATGAAAATTCAAGATATTTAGAAGGAAAAGGTGATTCTAGAATATGAAATTGAACTATTAAATTCCAAAAACAATTATTATTCTATGATAACATAAGGATTTCATAAGGATGAGTAACTCTTAAGAAAATTAAATGAATTCTATCTAAGAGAGGAGATTTTTGAGAAGTAAAGATATAGCGAATCTTGAATTGAGGAAAGGGATACAAATGAAAAAATATTTCATCAATCAAAAGTTTCCTGAAGACAAGTTAATAAATTATGCAAAATTAGAGATATAAATGGTACACTTTTATTGGAAATAGAGACTAACAAATAAGAAGCTATGGATTTATTTAAAGATTTATTATTTGAATGTGGTTGTAGGAATGAATATAAAATGGATAAATTTAACTAAAAAATTCCATAGATAATTTATAAAATAAAAAATGCTGATTTAATGAATCTATTTTTAAAGATGTTAAAGTTGTTCTATAATTAATGGAGCTAGACAAAGAATTAGGTGCAAATAGATTCCCAACTATTGTGCCTCATAGATTTCAAGAGATTGTTTTGAAAATAATTAACATGGATGATTAATGTGTCAAATGAATTAAATTAATTACTATGGGATTTAAACTCTACCTTTATATTGATGATTCTTAAAATCCTAAATATTTCTAAATATGCATATTTCATACCTATTTCATTATGTAATATTGTCTAAAAATTATATCATAATTAATAGTTGAAAGTATTGTTTCTTAAAATCATTTCAATAAAACAAGGAGGATTTGTCAGTGTGAGACAGATTTTGGATGAGGAAATCATGACCCATGAAATCTTATATACACTTAGATCTAAAATAAAATTGGGGATGTTTTTAAAATTAAACATTATAAAGGTTTATAATATAGTAAGTTGGATACTATTATGAAAAGTGATGAATGCTTTTAATTTTGACATGGTATATATTTTGTGGATTATAAAATGTGTGACAAGTTTTGTTCTTAATTTTGGTCAATGTGTGTTTAATGGGATTTTTTTAAAACTCAAAGGTAATAAATCAAGGGGATCCCCTTTTCATGTATGAGTTAGATTTTTTGGAAAGATAAGAGATATGAGTAAAATTAAATGGTTGAAGGCTCATGATTTTGATAATCATAACATGCATCTATATTTTTGTTTGATATATATTTTTAAATTAATTAAAATGAGCGATGCATTTTTATAAAAAATCTATATAAAATGAGGATGCATCTAGGCAAGATTTTTTTTTGGAAAAATCAAAAGTTTTTTTTAGATGTTTCTAGAAAAAGACAAGCTAGGATTTCTAAGGCTTTTGGTATTCCTATTTTAGAAATCTAGGAAAATATAATTAAAAAATGCATTTACTGTTAGTTATTGGAGGACTAAATAATTCAATTTGGTGGACATGATCATTTTGATAAAAATTAAGTTACAAGCTATGCCTGTTTACATCTTTTTTATATTACAAATACCCATTAACATAGTGGAGAGAAAAAATAAAATTATCAAAATCTTTCAATGGCAATGGAAAGCTGAAAAGAATCAAATACACATTACAAAGTGGGAGAATATTTGTAGACCCAAAATAACAAGGAGTATTGGGATATTAAAGAATTTACAATTGCATAATGTCATACTTGGTGCTAAATTGGATTGGAGAATATATGATGAATATAATCAACCATGGAGGATAATAGTTAGGGTGAAATATCTATATGACAATAGGCCACATGATTATTATTATTATTATTGATCTTCCTTTAGGATATGATGTTTATAACTTTATTGTGGCATCAAGGAAAATTATTTGTGATAATTTAACTTGGAAGGTTGGTAATGGTGAGAAAGATTTTTTCTAGACTAATTCTTGGCCAAGATAACATGTGCTTTAAGAAAGAGTGAATATTTATTATATTCAAAAAGTTCTATAATTAGAATGGGCTATGAAGGTATGTAATTATAGTATGGATACAGGGTTCCATGTGTGAAAAATCAATCAATGAAAAAAATAAAAATTTAAATTTTCCAATTCATCAAAGAGATACTCTTTCTAAGACTTTGAGTTTTGAGATAATTTATCAAAGAGATACTCTTTTTGAGACTCTTAAAGGTAAAATGTTAAAGTAGTTTATGAAAACTATGTTAAAGTTGGTGTAGTGGAAGATGAAAAGTTGAGTGATTTGATAAATAATGCAATTAGGACTCCTAAAGTTAGTTCATTTGACTAGCTTGCATGTTTATATAGGATACAATATCAAGACTAGCTTCATAAAATGGGTTTTATTGGCCCATTTATGTGTATTTTTTGTAAAGAGGAGGGGGAGCCAATGGATCATATCTTTCTCAATTGTAGTTATGAAATAAATAAATGGTATTGTCTCCTTTATAGATTGAATAAACCTTGGACATTCCCACAATCAGTAAAGGAAACTTTTCATTTATGTCCCTAAGGACTGAAAAATATACCAACCTTTGGCTATTATATCCAACTAATGTAATTTGGAATATTTGGTTTGAAAAAACAACAAATTTTTTAGATAAAAATATTTGGTTTCAGAAAGGTGTTTGAAAAAATTTGAAGACATCTTTAATAACATATTTTTTCCTAAAAAAAATTATAATAAAAAATTAAGTTTAAAAGAGAAGCCTATTTTTGTTAATTGGCTTTTTTTTTTTTTTGGGGTATTGATATGAAAACAAATGATAACAAGAAGAGCAAATTGGATGCAAGGTGAGTTTCACCTAGGGTTGGATCACTGAAAATCAATTTTGATGGGGCATCAATAAATAATCCATAATCTAAAGACATGGATTATGTATATCATTTCCATCAAGGAATAAATTTATGGGGGATCCATTTTTTTAAAAAGATATAGACAATGTAGCTAAAGCTATAACATTACTTTAAGAGGTAATATTAGAATTAAAAAATAATTTTAGGATGTGATTTTAGAGGGAGGTTCCATAATTATCATAAATGTTATGATTAAAGGAAAAAATCCTATTTAGAAACTATAGATTATTCTATTTGCAGCTAGGGATTTTGTAAAAAAATTGTCTTCCATAAATTTTAAACATTGTTATCAAGAATGCAATCAATTTTTAGATGCACTTACCAATGCAAGAGTGTATTAGTACCCTTTGTCATCCATCTTCAGTAGTGAGTCTAGATATTGGGTTGGTTTATCTAATATTATAAGTTTTGGTGCCAAAAGAATAATACTGATTTAGGAGATTCCCTAATGTAATAGGTGTTAAAAGAAATTATTTTTGAATATAAAGCTGAAGATTCAATCAAAGAACAAAATTTGAAAAGGAAGCTTTTTTATTTTCTTATTTTTAATTTGAATGGGATTTGGGAGTTTTTATTATAGGACTCGGATGGTTGAAGACATGTAAAATGAAACCTCCTATTTAACTTTCTTATTGAAAACCTATAAAGGGAAGTATGCAAGTTTTTTATTTAATTGAAAACCTAAGAGAGTCATTAAATAGTGCTTAGAATATGAAAATTAGAAATAAATTAAGTTCATGTATCTTGAATATTAGATATTTATCCTCAATTACAATATTTATTTGAACTTCCCTTCATCCATACTTATTAATTTTTGTGGTGAATTTCTTCTCTAATTTTGGATTATGGAGGTTGAAGATTTTGTGTATCATGATAGAGGATTTTGAACAATGGCTTAGAAGATTCTAAGTAGTAATTGCAGAAGTTTTTGATATTTTGTTATATATTTTTTGTTGAGAAAGTTTTGCTTTGTGGGGTTGAAGGTTTTTTTCTATAATATGTTTGGGTTATTTAGACAAAAAAAAATTTATAAAAGGATTTAATTAAAACTTTGAATATCAGGTTATTTTTTTGTAAGCTTTCAATATTTTTTAGATATATATGATGTTTTCCTTAAGTTTTATCATGTAATTTTTATTTCATGAAAGGGTTAGGGACCCTGCAACCCTATATTTACCAATCAAAAAAATATTAGCACATGCAAATTCAATAATTTCTTCTTCATTGCTTTGTCTTGATTGGATGAATATGTTCGTGACACATTGGTCATTTTATATAATCATGTTTTCTTGAACAATTTTGATTAGTATAAGCATTCCTATCCATGGGGTTGTGATTAAATGGATATGGTATTATACTTGTTTGGTGCAAATGCATGTTATCTATCCTTATATGATACACCACATGATAAAAATCATCTGCATTATGATATTGATCATAATTATTGTCATGATTATCTTCAACTAGTTCTACCACTAATTATAATTGAGGAAATCAAATAATGTTAATAAAAAGAGATCAAACCCTATCAAATTACACTTAGAGCTTACAAAACACATGTAGCTTATGAAACTATTTATATGGTATCTACTATAATAATCTCAATTATATTATTGATTGAAGTACATCTAGATATGGAAATGGTGTACTTATACTTTAAAATGTATAGGTGAACTTTTTTGGATCGATATTGGATGATATTTTTTGTCAAAATTAGTCTATATATAGGAGTGGGACAATCATCAATTGATTAATGCATATTGGATGTCTATCTAGTCATTTTTCCATTCTAGGAAGTATTATGCCTACACCAACCTCATGGTGTGTGTTGAAAGAATCTCAATTATGTTATTATCTGAATTACATTTAAATATGGGAATTATTTTAATTATACTTAATATTTTTTAGGTGTACTCGAGTGGGTGGTTGATATAAAAATATCTTATCCATCCCAATTAGTTTCTATGAAAGAGTGATAACATTATCAACTAATTAATGTGTATCAGTTGTTTATCTAGTTATTTATGTCAGTTTGAGAAGGATTACATCCACATGAAGATCATGATGTGATTTGAAAGAATCTAAATTATATTATTGATTGAATTAGTTATACATATGAGAAGCGTTGTATCTATGCTTAATAATTTATAATTGCACTCAAGTGGATTGTGACTAAAATATATTTCCCATCCAAATTAGTCATTATATAGGAGTAAGAGTATTATCATTTGATTAACATGTACTAGGTGTCTATCTAGTCATTTATTTCAAACTAGGGAGTATTATGTTTGCACCAAGTTCATGGTGTGTGCTACAATAATATCAATTATCTTACTGATTTAAATACATCTAGATATGGGAAGTGGTGTACTTTACTTAATAATTTGGAATAGACTGAAAGATATTGTGAGTCTCAATTAGCCTCTATGCAAGTGTCAACACATGATAAAATTATTAAATTTAATTTAATTCCTATCTAGTCATTTCCATGACTCTGGGTAGTAGTTATTATTTTTTTACCAAGTTCATGGTATGTGCCACCAAGACTTCTATATAAGAGTGTTAGGATGGATATATTGATCACTACACTAATTAAACAAACCATAAATAAAAATTAGGAATGTTCACAAGGAGATCATAACATGCAACATTCACCTTATTCCTTGGTTGAGAGAAAAAACCCATATTTTTCATGCATACATCTAGATCGAAGGTGTATGAAATATATCTCAACTAATGTTTGTTTTTAAATATATGTTGTGGTATGAAAAATTTGGTATGAATTGGAATGTTCTATGTTTTTTTATTCCTTTAGCTCTCCCATTTTCTATAATATCCTATATTAACTAGAGGGGCATAGGATAGTCAAGGGGGTAGAGGCCCTATCCTCCTTTGACATTACTATCCTCATTTTATTTAGCTCATTCACCACTTAGTCTCCTAATGGTCTGTTATGCCTATTTTTCATACCCATTCAATTTTATGGAACTAATAATCCTATCTGCCATAGAGATGACTTAGTCATTTAATTTAAAACTGCAATCAGGGACCTAAGTCAATTAGTGTTATTATGAATATGCATGTCTTCAATTGAATAACTTGGGTAATAATTTGTTTATGAATTAATATCTATATTATAGTGGTTTTAAAAAGCATTTATGGTTGAATGAATAAAATTTGCATATATAGTATCATTATCAATGTTTATTTTTCAGCCATGAAGGTTCAATTGACATAATTGATCAAATTGCATTCAAGTTGAGTTGTGAAGCTAAAGCTTCACTAGTGTGCAAATGTGGAGGTTGCTGAGTGACACAGTAACCGACGTCAGTCAGGCCAACTGACATCAATTATCTTTAGCTACACAATAATTGGCATTGGTTATGATCGACCAACATTGGTCATCTCCAGACAGACAGAGACTGGCATCGGTCCTTTGGGCATTTCCAGAACTGTTCTAATTTTAGACGAATAGTTAGCTTGCATGTAAAGACTAATTTTAGTCTTGAGTCTATGTTTCTAATTATTGTTTGGTTTGGGATCTATTTAAGAGACCCATGGGGCTGTATTGTAATTAAGGACTAAAGGATTAGATCCTCAAGTGTAAGATCTAGAAGGTTTGCAAGAGTGCAAGACTAGGAAGATCTACAGGCATGCAAGATCAAGAAGATCTGCTGGAAGTAGGCAACAACGGTTGAGTTGATTGTCACTTGACTTGGAAGATAGGCAACAACAACCATTGGGTTGATTGTCACTGGAGGGAACAAATTAGGGTTTGAGTTGGTTGTAATTGGTTGAGAGAGAGAACTCTTGAGAGAGAATTACTGTACATCCAAGAGGTGTGAGAAGAAAAGAGATTTCTTCATTGTATTTCCTTCTGGAAGAGTTTAATACAAGATTGTATTATTTCTCCTATTCTTTGTTGTTTCTGATTTCTAATTACTTATTACTTCTGGTTTAATTTTGTGTTTAGTTGCTTATACAAAAGTAATCAAGTATTCTCTAAGGAGGATCCTAACAAGTGGTATCAGAGCTAGGTTCACTAACAAGTGGTAGAGCAGGTTAGTGTTTGTTGATCACAAGTTCACTCACAGGGGTTTCTATTTGAGTGGGAGTAAAGCAATGGCAGAAGAAAGTAAACTAAGAATGGAAAAATTCAATGGCAAGAATTATTAATTATGGAGGATGCAGATAGAAGATTATCTGTATCAAAAAGATCGGTACTTACCGTTGGGTGGGGTTTCAAGTAAGCCCACATATATGCAAGATGAAGAATGGAATGTTCTTGATAGAAAGGCTCTGGGATCTATAAGGTTGAGCCTAGCATCATCTGTGATTTCCAACTTATCATAGGCAAAGACAACGATAGAGTTAATTGATACTTTGGCAAATTTATATGAAAAATCCTCAGCTTCGAATAAGGTATATCTTATGAAGCAATTATTTAATTTATAAATACAGGAAGGTGGATCTATATATAGTCATCTTATTGATTTTCATGAAATTGTAAATTAGTTAAATTCAGTCAAAATAATTTTTGATGATGAAATTAAGGCTCTCTTAATCTTATGCTCTTTACCTAAAAGCTGGCATAGCTTGGTAATGATAGTTAGTAATATTGCATCTGCTTCAAATATCTTGAAAGTTGATGATGTTGTTAGTGTAATCTTGAATGAAGAAATTCATAGGAAAAGCACAGGGGAAACATCAGGTAATGCTTTAAGTGTTGAAAGCAGGGGATGGCAAAGAGAGAAGGGCAAGCAAGGGAAATCAAGGTCAAAGATAGGTAGTAGATCCAAATCCAGAAATAGAGGTATAACCTGCTGGAATTGTGGAAAGAAAGGGCATGCAAAGAAATATTATTAGTTGGTAGAAGATCAACATGAAGGAAATAAAGAAGCAAATGATGCAGGTATTGTTGCATGGGATGCTCTTATATTTTCCTTGGATAAAGTAGAATCTTGGGTTTTAGATTCTAGTGCCTCTTTTCATGCAACCCCAAATAGAGAATTTTTCCATGATTATGTCCATGGAGACTTTGGAAAAATTTATTTAGGGGATGGTGAGCTTTGTCAAATTGTTGGCAAAGGGAAAGTGCAGCTGAAATTGCAGAATGGCAACACATGGGTGTTGAAGGATGTCATGCATGTACCCATCCTGAAGAAGAATCTGATTTTTGTAGGAAAGTTGGGTGATGAGGGTTGCACAGTAACTCTCACAGCTGAATCTTGGAAAGTTTCCAAGGGTGCACTTGTATTAGCTAGAGGTAAGAAAGTAGGTACACTTTATCTATCTACTTGTATTACTGATTTTCCTTCTATTTTATCTACTTCAGATGTAGATGCAAAGATGTGGCTCTGTAGGCTTGGTCACATGAGTGAGAAGGGAATGCATGTTCTTAAGTCAAAAGGTAAGCTTTCAGATTTGATAGATCTAGATTTCAGTGAGCATTGTATGTTTGGGAAATAAGAGAAAGTGAGGTTTCTCAAGAATAGGTCAACAAAGAAGAAGCATAAGTTGGAGCTTGTTCACACAAACGTGTGGGGACCAGCTCAGGGAGCTTCTATTGGAGGATCACAGTGCTATGTTTCTTTCATTGATGATGCTACAAGAAAGGTATGGGCTTATTGCATAAAGAGGAAATCTGATGTTTTTGACACATTTAAGAAATGGAAAGCCTTGGTTTTCAAGGAGAAGGTGATGACAGTGATCAACTCAAGAGGTTGAATAATTTTGAGCAGGACAATGTTGATTTGGACAAGGTTATGATCCAAAATGAGCTCACGGGTAAAAATCATCACTCACAGGAAAACACAGACACTGACATCGATCAGGCAGAGACTGACATTGATCAGGCAAGACTCGACGTCAGTCTGATGGAGACCAAAGTTGGTGATGTCAAGTAGGTGGACACTGACGTCAGTCAAGAAATTGATGTCGATGAGTAGGTGAGGAACCGACGTCAGTCAGGTTGATTAGGAGAAATTGACGCTAGTCAGGTGTAGACCAAGAGATGATCGGGATCAGTCACTGTTAGAATAAAATTTGGGCAAATAGCAAGCTGTCAATGAGTCTCAAATGCCCATGAGGAGGTCCAAAAGGGTAAGTAAACCTCAAATTTGTTATTCCCCTTCTTTATACTACTTGTTTCTCACTGATGGTGGAAAACCAAGAAGTTTTGAAGAGGAAATGTAGGTAGAATCTAGGAAATAGTGGGAGCATGGCATGGATGAGGAAATTGATTCCTTGGAAGAGAACCAAATGTGGGATTTGGTTGAGTTGCCAGCTAGAAAGAAAGCACTAAAAAATGAATAGATTTACAGGTTAAAGAAAGGAGAGAATGGACAGGTGAGACATAAGGCCAGGTTATATGGTCTTGAACAAGCTACAAGACAGTGGTATTTGAGGTTTGACAGGTTTATGACAGAGCATGGCTTTAGTCAATGTCAATGTGACCATTGTGTTTATTTTACCAGATTGGATAATAGTAACTACATTATCTTGTTACTGTATGTGGATGATATGCTTGTTTTAGGTTCACACATGCAAGAGATTACTGAGTTAAAGGTAAAATTAGCTCACACATTTGCCATGAAGGATTTAGGAGTAGCAATCTTTGGCATGAGTATTTCTAGAGACAAGGAAAGTCACAGGTTGATTTTGTCTCAAGAGGATTATGTGAATAAGGTAGTGGAGAGGTTCAATTTGTAGGATGCGAAATCGGTAAGCACACCTATGGCTGGACAGTTCAAGTTTAGAATAGAATAGTGTCCTAAATCACATGATGAGGTTGAATACATGGTATGTACTCGACTTGATATTGCCCAAGCAGTGGGAGTTGTCAGCAAGTTTATGGCCAATCCAGGAAAGAAGCACTGGAAAGAAGTTCAATGGATTCTTAGGTATCTGAGAGGGACCAACAATAGGCATTTATGCTATGCAGGGTCAAACACTTCTCTACATGAGTATTTAGATTTGGATATGGCAGGTCACTTGGATGGCAGGAGAAGCACCACAAGATATGTGTTCACTGTTCATGGAACGACGGTTAGCTAGATTTTAGAGTTGCAGAAGGTTGTTGCAGTCATAGAGGCTAGCAAGGAAATGATATGGATGACTTGATTCATGGAAGAGTTGGAAAAGGAGCAAGAGAGTTGCAGATTATATAGTGATAGTCAAAGAGCAATTCATTTGGCAGAGGATTCAACCTTTCATTCAAGAACCAAACATATACAGCTTAGGTACCACTTCATTAGATAGGTATTGGAGGATGGATAGTTGAAGCTGGATAAGATCCATACGGATAAGAACCCTACAAATATGTTAACAAAGTCAGGAACAAAGGAGAAGTTTAATCTTCATTCAACTTTTGTTGGTCTTCAAGATTGAACTTGAAGATGGAGATACAAGCCAGAAACAAATTAGAGGATGTTGCTGTATAGGTACAGGTACAGGTGCAATTGTTTATCTCCAAGTGGGAGATTGTTGAGTTGTGGAGCTAAAAGCTTCACTAGTGTGCAAATGTGGAGGTTGCTGAGTGACATAGTAACTGACATCGGTCAGGCCAACTGACGTCGGTTATCTTCAGCTACACAGTTACTGGCGTTGGTTATGATCGGCCGACATCAGTCATCTCCAGACAGACAGAGACTGGCATCGATCATCTGTGCATTTCTAGAACTGTTCTAATTTTAGACAAATAGTTAGTTTGCATGTAAAGACTAATTTTAGTATTGAGTTTGCATTTTTAATTATTGTTTAGTTTGGGATCTATTTAAGAGACCCATGGGGCTGTATTGTAATTAAGGACTAAAGGATTAGATCCTCAAGTGTAAGATCTAGAAGGTCTGCAAGAGTGCAAGACCAAGAAGATCTACAGGTATGCAAGATCAAGAAGATCTGCTGGAAGTAGGCAACAACAGTTGAGTTGATTGTCACTTGACTTGGAAGGTAGGCAACAACAACCATTGGGTTGATTGTCACTGGAGGAAACAACTCAGGGTTTAAGTTGGTTGTAATTGGTTGAGAGAGAGAACTCTTTGAGGGAGAATTACTGTACATCCAAGAGGTGTAAGAAGAAAAGGGATTTCTTCATTGTATTTCCTTCTGGAAGAGTTTAATACAAGATTGTATTATTTTTCCTATTCTTTGTTGTTTCTGATTTCTAGTTACTTATTACTTCTGGTTTAATTCCGTGTTTAGTTTCTTATACAAAAGTAATCAATTGTACTCTAAGGAGGATCCTAACATAGAGATGACTTAGTCATTTAATTTAAAACTGCAATCAGGGACCTAAGTCAATTAGTGTTATTATGAATATGCATGTCTTCAATTGAATAACTTGGGTAATAATTTGTTTATAAATTAATATCTATATTATAGTAGTTTCAAAAAGCATTTATGGTTGAATGAATAAAATTTGCATATATAGTATCATTATCAATGTTTATTTTTCAGTCATGAAGGTTCAATTGACATAATTGATCAAATTGCATTCAAGTGAAGTGTTTGTAATAGTATTCCCAGTTTGAAAAGAAATGTTTCCTATGGTTTATCAAAATTGAAATTTTTTATATTGAATTGTTATATGGTTCTCTGATTAGTATCTTTCACAATTCAATTGCAAATGTAGAATGTTGGCATTATAAGTTGTGCTTTAAAAAAATTTGGTTTAGAACCTAAACTATTATGCTTATAAGGATTATTAAATAATTCTAAAAGGATTATAAGTTTTAATCTAAAATGCTACATTATTTTAAAGGATCCTAAGTTTTAATTTAAATGTTATCTATCCTAAGTATTCAACATGATACGTTAAGACCTATCGGGAACTCTAAAATGACTGAGGATGATGGTTTTAATTCAAATGTCTTTTGGTGAATTAAATAATATTAGCATTGGTATCTTGAGGCTCAAAGGTTTAAATTAGGCATAAGTTTATTGTTTTATTTCAAAGACCTATTGAAATAAACCTATGCTTGACCTTGGAAATTTGGTTATATTATGTTTGATAAGCTCGAGGATCATGAATGGTCTAATTGGTAAGTTGATGGTTTAAGGTGGCAAGTTGGTAGTCTTAGTTGGTAGCTAGGTCGCAAGTTGATAGTTTGGTTTAATACGAATCATGTGGTAGAGGTTTCAAGATCTCAACAAGATCAAAGGTGGTTCAAAGAAAATAAATAAGAATTTTACTTGCCTTGGTTTATAAAAATTAGTTGTTGTTTAGTAAAGATTTTAGTCATAGTTAAATTTGGAAGCCGTGCTAAATAGATTAGAAGTCGGCTAAATTGATTGCTTTGAATTAAGTAACTAATAAAATACATGCACATAGGCACTGATAGTTAAGGTATGGACTTGGGTTACAAATAGCTTTTTTTTTCATTTGGATGGTCATTTTGCAAAGCTTTCATGTAGAAACAATACTCTGTCAGATAGCTTGGGAAAAATTGTGGGCGGACAATTACATATGGAAGGTTATAGGAAAGCATAGACAGGTATGCCATGTTTAGAAAATGAATAAGTTTTAAAGGAATATTTGTAGTTTTCACTATGATTAGTGAATGGAAGAAATGCAATGTTTTGAGTTTGCATGATATGGAATTTTTATATAAAATTTTGGGCAAGATAACTATTTATTTAATATTTTTTCATGCATGGGTTATGGAATAAGGAAATTCGAAAGGTTATAGATTTTTGGTTTTCTTTGAAAAAGATTATTTTTCTGGTTCTCACATCATTTTTTGTGCATGAGATGTTGATGATAAGATGCATTTCATTTTTTTTATATAAATCTATTCATCTTGGTTTTTGAGTTAAAGTTGGGAGATTCTAAGAGATTTTTAGTTTAAATGTGAATCATGGTATTCTGAAAATATAATGAGGATTTTCTTGCATGTATACATATACTGGTTTTGGTTTTCTATTGGTTGATATTGTTAAAGTGGTAACTTTTGCTCATATTTTGTATTTTGAAACTATAGTTTCATAAATACATGGGTTTTTAAGAATGAGATTTACATAGTTATTTTTATAGAAATATGAATGATGGTTCGAAAGTGTTTCTGTGAATTTGTGAAGGAGTTCTATCAAATAGTTTTGATACTCAAAATTATTTACATACATATTTGTGATTTTTTAAAATGAGAAGGTTATTTTTCTAGGTTTTATTTTGAAAATCAGAAAGCATAAAATAACAAAAATGGGAAATTGTGATAAGTTGTTTTCTGATATTTTGAAATGATGTTTTGAAAAAGAATGACCCTGTTAAAAACTATAATATTGAATGGTTTCTGTTGATATTAATTTTTTCAAAGTTTTGGGAAGTACATACAGTTTATAATTTCATGAATGGAATTTTTATAGAGATATTTCTTTCAATAATTTGTGTAGTTTACAGTTTGAGAATGATACATATTTTGAGCTCACATTTACATAGTCAGAACAGAATGCAAATAAATATGGTAGAATATTTTTAAAAATAAAATTTTGAGTGTATAATTTTATTTTAATTTTGAATATTCTTATAAGACATGAGACAGTCATAAGTTTTTCATATGAATAATTTAGTTTTAGACAATAAAATCAGTTGAATGATCATTTGTTGAGAGCTGAAATGTTCATAAAATGACTGAGGATTAGCTATATTGAAATGCAGTTGTTATTTTGGTATCATATTTTATATAATCATGTGGATATTTAGTCATATAAAAATTAATTTTTGAATATATTAGAAACTATATATAGGATGTCAGGCTGGAACCAACTAAGTTCAAGTAGGGATAATGATAATATGATTTGAATAAGGAATCAAAATTTTGGCAGTATGAATTAGGGGCACCAAATAGGCAATTTCCTATAGGGGTTTTATGGCTAGAAGGTTTAGCCCTAGATATGCCAGTAGAGGAAATATAATTTTTATCTATTTTGATGTCATTGACCCTAAATTTTAGAATGTGTTAAATAATCTACTTTTTAATCCTATAAATCATAGGGGTAATAGAGGTTTTCATGGGCATAGATTTGGAGCCATATCTCATTCTCATAGTATATCTTCCCATCAACTATAGAATAATCTAAATCAACTACTTATTCAATCACCCTCCCAAGAAAGAGTCCATAATGTTAATAAACTAACACATCTAAACAATGAGATAGCCCATGCAAAGAACTTTGTGAATCTTGGCTTGCCATCTTAATCTAGTGAGCCTACACCACCTCATAAAATGCCTATTATAGGGTGTAAGAAGCTAAGTTTAGAAAATCACTTCTTATCATTCATTCAACCATTTCAAAGAAGTGTTCAATCAGTCAGGATAAATCATATACTCCAACATAAATCAAAGTTGTGAAGCGGGTTAAGTTAGAGTTAAATGATTTTGAAAGTGATTAAAAAATGAAGCTAGTCTAATTTGCTGTAATTGAAATATAATATAATGAATGTTTAATGAAAGGGGTGATCCTGTGATTGAATTTATATCTAATTTTGATGATTCTTGATCATTAAAAATATACATTTTCATTTTAAAGTTGAACTTTTTGATAAGACTTAAGTACATTTCAAATTTTGAGACTCTGGATATGACATTTAAGAATTGTAGTAAACTTTTAAATTTTGATATATATAATATGCCTAAGTAATTTTGATTTTATGCATTATGGAATTAATATAGATAATAATTTCATGTAACTTTGAAATTATTTTATTATTTATTGAAATATGTATTTCTTATTATTATTAATTGATTAAAAAGGCTCCACTTATTAGGAAATATCCGGTCTACTTTCAAATAATTGATCTCTTAAAAATTTTAAGTCTTAAATAAACCTTAACTAATAACTACCAATATCAATTAACTTATAAAAGACGATTATTTAAGTTAACAAGTAACTAACAAAGGTTGGTTACAACTTTTTTCCAATGAATTTTGTGGTATAAAAAGAGATCAAGGATTCATTTGAAAAGGGGGAACAATACAAGTATTGAAGACTTGTACATTGTAAAGTCAATCATTTATCTCTCTCTTATATACAATTTCTCTGAGATAGCATCAATTTTGTAGGTAGAATAATATTACTTTCTTTGATGGTTGAGTATATTGCTTAGGCAATGTAGGTATATCTAGTTTTATATTACCATTTATAATAGATTACGTGAAGTTTATCATGTTTAACATCTTTTGATGATTGCTTCTTATAATCTTATATGCAAAATTTGAGTATTCAATCCGAATAATGATGAAAATTTCACTATTTGTGACATTTCATTGATCTAATTAATTTTAAAAGTTATCTTTTCAAGATATTTTGTAAAAAAGATGTTGGTTTCTCAAATAAAATTGATCTATTTTACTAAGACAACTCTCTTTATTGAGACTCGCATGTTTTATTTAAATTGTATTCTATATTGACTCTGACTTCTAATTTAATTTAAATATGATTTTAGTTTAATATCTAATTGATCTAATTTCTTTTCTACTTTATTTAGTTTTTAATAAATTTTATAGTTAATATACTATTTATTTTTATTTATTTTATTAGGTTAAGTTTTTTAAGTTAGTTTAGTTTCTTAGTTTAATTATGTTTTAGATTAGTTTTGTTTAAGTCATAGACTAGTTTAGATTAAATTTTTTAGGCTTTCTTAATTAGTTTGTTGTCTTTTATTTAGTTGGTGGTTGTTTTGTTTGTTTATTTTTATCTGTTTGTTGAGTTCTACTTGGTTACTTATTTTATGGAACATCAGTTTATAGCTAATTTATCTTAATTCTATTTACGTTATACTTCTGGTTTATTATCTTTATATTATTTAGAATTTATTACAACAAAGCAAGATATTACTTTGAGATATATTATTTTATTGAATCAAATTTCTTTCCTTCACGAGATTATCTTGTTTATAGGCTTTCTCTATTGGATGGGAAAGATTACATATTCATATATGAACTGATTCATTATTTGATAAGTGGATTTATGAGTTATAATGAAATATGTTATATTCAATAGCCCATTTATTATTTCTTAGAACATTTAAAAAAAACCCTCATGTTTTTACGATCGTATTTAAACCTTACCATTCGAATAATATAATTTTAATTTAATATTCACAATATGTGAATAGGTTGATTAGTTGACATAACAATTTTCATCATCAACAAATTTGGTGACTCCACTAGGGGTAGTTTTTAGAAATATTATTTGTTTGAAGCTGTATTTTATTCTTGTTCATAGTACTTGGAGGATAGCCTCCTATTATCGAACCTAAAATTGATATTGTTGATGATCAAGTTGATGTTGATTTTAATTTAACTCATTGTGCATGGTATAATCACCCTCATAATCTTCAACATGTTATACAAGTCATAAATGAAGAAGAAAAAATTGTAGAATTTGAGATAGATTGGTATTCTAATCTTACTCATGAAACTCAACAAGATATTTTAAATATAAATAGATGAATTCAGGAAGTTAGAACATGAGTTTTAGCTACTAATCCAAGACCTAAAGCTTATTTTATTTCTGATTCTTTTCCATTTTATGGTTTGTTTTTGCACTCTAAACTTATATATACAAATTTTTAATTAAATCAAGCTAATCAGGTTTAAGAAAATTAACTAATTCAAGTAGAAAAATTGTTGAAACTTCCAATAGAATATCAAGCAGAATAGAAGATATAGGATATGATTCTAGGTCTACAAGACAATAGAAATTAGGACGATCTCACTGAAGATGAAGTTGGTTCTAAAGCTAAAGTATAAAAATAAATGGATTTAAATCTGTGGATTTTTAGAAATCTATTTAACATTGGAAATCATCTAGGTAAGTTACCTTCCTTTAAAGAATTAAATATTCCAAAATTTTTTAGAGCTTCTGGAGAATCTTGAAAAAATCATTTAGATCCATTTAAGTTAGTTTGTTCTACTCTTGGTATAGCAAGTGCAAATATTTGTTTAAGAATTTTTGCTCAAACACTTGAAGGGAAAGCTTATCAAGCTTTTATTAGTTTACCTGTTAAAGCTATCAACACTTGAAAAGATATTGAAGATTGGTTAGAATTAGCTTTTGGAAAAGATAAATAAGATCTAGAAATAGTCAATGATCTTGTAAATTTTTCTCTTGATCTAGGTGAAATCATATACCATTTCATTACCATGTTTACTAAGTTACGTCAAAAGATTCTTCATGATCTTAGACCTTCTAAAAAATTATCTAGACTTTACTTTCGTAGTGCTTTACATTTGAAGTATAAAATGGCCTTAAAAGATAGAGACATTACATAATATGATGAAACTTTAACTTTCTACATTGAGTATTAAAATAAGCTTAAACATATTGGGTTTAAATATAGGTATTTTATAGGTCTAAATCTAGATAAAGTAAAATTTTGAAAAGTCATTCAAAGTCTAAGAAATAATCTGGTCATTGTTAAAATATAATTTTATGAGAAACCTTCTTCATCTAATGGGAGCATTGTTGAAAGTAGAAATAAAGAAGTTTCTCGTTACTATAATGTGTATGAGTTAGATCATGATCTGAATTCATAAATTGTTGTTCAAAAATTTAGAAAGTTTATTCAATGAGCATATAATATATCTATTAATCTATAAAATAACATAAATATGTGTGCTCTTGATGATCCATCATAAAATTAAGGTGCTTATGTTGTTAATATTAGAAACAAAGATTATAATTCTTATCAAAATGATAATAAAATAAATAATGATTATTATTCTAAAGGTAAAATAATATAGAATAATTATTCAAGTAATTCATCTAATAATTCTTCTCAAAATAATAATACATTAAATAATAAGCCTAAGAATGTGCATGTGTTTTTTTTTTTGTGTGTGTGTGTGTGTGTGCAGGTGCATGTGCATGTGCATGTGTGTGTGTACATGTATGTGTTCGTGTGCGTGTGCATGTGTACTCATGATTAAATGATATGTATATGTTATTGGATTATATGTCATGATTAAATGATGTCTTGGATGATGATATAGGTTATGAGTATGATTGTGTATAGCACTTATGATTATGTTTACAAGATTATGATTTATGGTTATAGGATTGATATTATGATAGATGTATTTTTATATAATTGTTATGTGGAATCAATTAACTTGGAATTTTTCATCTAGTGATCAAATGATAGGTTAATTCTATGGTTGTGGTAATGTATTGAGATGTGATAAAGAGTATGGAATGTATAAAATTTGAAACATATAATAATATATTAAATGAATGATATAATAAAATGTTATCGATTATGTAAGAATAATATGGAAAATGGATGTAGTAAATAATGTTAGGTGTTTTATAATTTTGAAATGTTCCAAATATGTAATAATTTATCCCTAAAATTTAACTATGTACCTCATTAGCGAGGAAGGTTACTAGGTAATCCTCTTGCATAAGGAAGATGAATGGATAAATTAGTAAGACAATGGGGAAGAGGAATAATATAAGTGATACTTGAGATTGGATAGGATAGGGAAAAGGATTGGTAAATGGTTAATAAAATTAGTTTTAAGGTGATTTATTAAATGGGAATGCTATGGATGATGTCTTGAATCCAAATGAATGTTTGCAATCCATTTTAATGTTACACCAGATCGGATGCACCATGACATTTAGATAGTCGGGTGACATTTTATCATAGTGCGTAGATGCAAAAAGGAGGGATAACAAGGAACCCGTAAAGGACATCCCAATATAATTTTAATGGGATGTCACTATGAAATCTTTGTTTCCTTTGAGCACAAGACAAAATAAATTCATTATATTATTTAGCACTAAAGTCTACCCAGCTAATTACTAAGCAAAGAATAAATTAAAACAAACATGCACAACAAAATATTTACAAATAAAATAACAAAATAAACAAACAAAATCAAGTAGTAATAGGCAATAATTATGTACAATATGATCAAATCAAGCATGCTATGTTCCCTAAGGAAATGGTGAGCATTTCAGGATTCGGTTGATCCTCATGAAAGATGATGTGTGTCCTCAAGGAAAGATTGATTATGTTATAATATCCTTCTAAAACAATGATAAGATGGTTGTCAAAAGGATGGGAGATGGATTTTCAAGTAGGTAATGGAAATTGGTGAGGAAGGTTGACATGATGTTGAGGCTAATAAAATAAAATCCATCTGGAAGAGTCAAATCCAACTATTTATGGTTAAGATAATAAAAAGTAACCAAATATGTAATAGGAAAGAGTGGATCCAACGTTATAGATAACTCTTCAATGGACCCCCTTCTTTTGATCTATGGTATCAATCTTCCATGATTTTGATAGAACATGTACCTTCACCTACCTTAATTCTAATATACAACATTGGGGTCAAAGTCATGGGTAATATGGGTAGATGAGATGGAAAATGTGGGGTGATGGAAGTGGAACAACACAAATGGAAATGCCCCCAAGTACGAGTGCTAGTTAGGAACAATATTCTTCTAGATGGAGGATTTTTCACGATGACATCAAAAACCTGGTTTTCATCATTGTGTTTATTCAAGGCACTAAGAACATGGTTTTCAGCATTAGATGAAGGATTTTTTTTAATTATATATAAAGAGGTAGAGAATTTGAGATGAACATACTATAGGGATTTTTAATTATATAACCTTTTGAGGTACATTATATATGTTGGCTCATCTAATTCTTCTCCTTCTATAGTAGACAATCGATATTCCCTACCCAAAATTAGCAATAATTATATAAGGTCCAAGCCAATTGGGCTCAAATTTACCTTTCTTCTCTCGATCGGCATTGGAAGCTTTTGATTTTATTTGAGAACTAGTTCACCAATTTCAAATTCTTGGGATTGGGATTTCTTATGATATTGAGCTTTTAACCTACTATAATATGCTTTAATATGGTCTAGAGCCTTTTGACACTTTTCATATAATATCTCTAGCTCATGTATCCACTTAGTTCTATATGTATTGTCTGTGATCATGCCTTGTAATGATATGTGCAAATAAGGAAGTTTGACCTCAATTGGTAGGATGGCTTCGGTCCCATAAACCAAGGAGTATGGAGTGGCCCCAGTAGGAATGCAAACACTAGTTATATTGGACCATAATGTAGGATATAACTACAAATGCCAATTCCCTCTAGCATTATTAACAATCTTTTTAAGGATTTTAATAAGTGTTTTATTTGTAGATTTTGTTTCACCATTGTCTTATGGGTAATATGGTGATAAAAATGTTACTCAATGTGATACTTATTACATAAGGCTTCAAATTCTTGGTTTTTAAAAGAATTGTGATTGTCAGATATAAGCATTGAGGGGATTCCAAAGTGAAAAATAATCTAGTTTAAAATAAACTTAGATATTTGAAGGCTCGTGATATATGAGTGGCATAACTTCCACCCACTTAATGAAATACTCCATGGCTATAATACTAAATTAATGACCATCTGATGAAGTAGTATTGATTTTACCAATGAGGTCTAATCCCCATACTGAAAAGGGCCAAGGACTCATGATAGGTTATAATTCTTAAGCAGGAACATGTATGAAATCTCCATGTTTTTTATAGGCCACACATTTTTACACATACTAGAAAACATAATGATCCATCACATGCCAATAATATCCAATCCTTAGTAACTTCTTATCCAGGGCCATTCCATTGACGTGGCCTCCACAAACTCCATCATGGACCTCTTTGATTGCCAAAAGAACCTCATCTGAGTTTAGACATCTCAACAAGGTTTTATTATAGCTTTGCTAATAGAGCATGTTGCCAAGGATATTATAATGGGAGGCACATTAGATAAAGGATTTCCATTGGTGGTAGGTCAGGTTTGGTGGAAAGGTGTTATCATAGAGGTAAGTATAAATGTCCTGATACTAGGGTTGACTAGGATCAATAATTACACATATTTGATGGTGATCTAAAGCTTGGTGTTCGAGTAGTAATATTTGTTCAACCAAAAAGTGGCCTTAAAGAACATCTACTAGGAGGTCTAATAAATAACTAGTAGTAGCCATTGCATCCACTAATTTTTTAATTCCTTTCGTTACCTATTCAAAGGTTATGGATTGAAAATTATTCTTCAATTAATCAACCATTTATTTATTTGGAAGTAAATTATCATTATTTGTTTGGAAGTCTTAATTGACCTATTTAATAATTAGATAAGAATCTCCCAAGACTTGAAGCTGTTGAATATTCTAATGAAAGGTAATTTGAAGTCCTACAATTAATGCTTCATATTTAGCTATATTATTAGTAAATGGGAAGGATATCTTGAAAGCCTTTGGAATAAGGTCTCCTTGGGGTGTGATTAAAAGGATATCAGTCCCTGATCTATGCGTGGTAAAGGATCCATAAAAGTAAAGTTTCTAAGCTGGTGATTCTTTAGTGGTTAAGGTGAATTTGTCTGGGAAAGGAGTGCTTAATGGTGTTGTATCGGTTATAGGAGCTACTAATAGTTAATCCATAATTATTTTTCCTTTGATGGATTTTTGATTCACATGTTCTATGTCAAAATCACTCAAAATAATAATCCATTTGGCCATCCTTCCTATTAAATCGGCCTTTGATATCATATATTTGAGGGGATCAACTTGAACAATGAGCTTTACTTAATTATTAAGCATATAATGTCTAAGATTTTGGGAAGCAAAGATAGCAATAAGGCATGATTTTTTAATAGGGGTATAATTAAGCTCATATGACACAAGTTCCTACCTAAATAATAGATGGATCACTCCTTTCCTTTATCATTGTTTTGTGCTAAAATAGGTCCTATGGTGCATGGAGTAGAAAATATATACAAGAGTAATGGCCTTCCCGATACTGGAGGTGCAAGGACTCAAGGATTCAGTAGATATTGTTTGAGGTTATCAAATACATTTTGGCATTCTGAATTCTAGTCTAAATGAGGTCCCTTCTTAATTAAATGAGTAAATGGATGACATTTATCAGCTAATTCAAAAATAAAATGATGAATGGCTTATAATTTTCCTTGAAGATTGCGTAACTATTTTACATTGGTAGGAGGCATGTCAATAATAGATTTAAATTTTAAAATATCCACCTTAATGCCTCATTATGACATTATGAATCCCATAATTTTTACAGAAGTAACTCCAAATACACACTTTTTGGGATTCAGCCGTACCTTAAATTCTCTCAGCCTCTCAAAAATTCTCCTTAAGATTGCAGGATGTTCCCCTCATATTTTAGATTTGACCAAAATGTCATCAACATAATCTTCTAAAATATTATAGAATATGACTATCATGGCCCTTTGGTAAGTAGCTCTTGCATTCTTTAGACCAAAGGATAATACTTGATAACAAAAAGTCCCCCATAGAGTAATGAAAGCAATTTTATGTTGATCTTTAGGAGAAATTTCAATTCGAGTGTATCCATAAAAACCATCCATGAGGGATAAAATTTCATAAACATCTGTTGAATAAACTATCATGTCAATATTGGGTAGAGGTAAATAATCTTTTGGACATGTCTTATTAATATCTCAAAATTTATTACAGAGATGGTTTCCTCCTTAGGGCTTTCCAATGAGGACTATATTATAAATCCATTTGAAATAGTCAATTAGAAGAATGAAACCTACTTCCAAGAAATTTTGAAATTATTCTTTGACTAATAATTCTACTTTAGGGTGCATCTTATGAAGCTTTTATTTAATTTGTTTAGCATTAGGATGGACTACTAGGTGATGCACTACCAGAGCAAAATCTACCATGCAAATATGTATATGAATTATTTGAGAAGATTAATAATGATTTTCTTTTATTTAGGTGTAAATTTTTCCCTCAGTTTTATTATTTTAGTAGTTGCATCAGTTCCAATGTTTACTTTGATACTTTCTTCAACTAATGACAATGATTGGTCTTGTATATATGTTGGGGTGGGAGCAATTTAAACTCTTCACCTAAGATAAATACATCTATATATCCTGATATATGTTTTTCTCTTTAGGACTAAAATGACTTAGAGAAGGGGTTTGTTTATCTTCCTTAGTGATTGGAATTTTTTTTGTTTCATAACATTATTTTTCCTCTAATTGGTTCAAATTTATCCTTTGTTCTCCAAATAAATCTAAATTATTTATAATAACTTTGAACCCTCATTTGTGATCTTATTATTGGAATAAAGATGATTGAGAGAGGGGGGTGAACCAGTCTTTAAATCTTTTTTTCAATTCCACTTAAGCATTCATGAACATTCATTCAAGCATGTAGATCAAACAATGACTAAGTAACCATTCACATATGCATGAAACATAAGAATACAAGATAACACAAATTATATGAGATAAAACCTCAAGGGGATGAGAACCCATTGATATATTCAAATGGAATATAGTACTATAAGACAAACATCAAATTTAGTGAAGCACCCACTTTACATGGAGCACTAACCCCAACTAGCTAAGCATCAATAGAGCTAGGCTTTAGAAAGCATTAACTTACAAGTAGGAATTAATCCCATAGATGACTCAGCACTAACTCACCCATTTGAAACAATTTATCACCTTCATATATTTCTCATAAAATATATGACGATCTTCTTCCTTATCTCTTTACACACTCTATCCCTCTCAAACTAGGCTCTAGCCTTCTTTGCTTAACTAGCCCTCTTCTTGACTTGATTATGTCATATGACCTTGATAATCATATGAATAACCTCTATAAAAACCTCATAAATTATTACATACACACCTATAATGGTCTAAAAGACCTTCTTCTACTTACTAATGCTCTATTTTATTCACTTCTTCTCTTCACACTCAAATAAGCTAAAATGCCTAGTATTTATATAAGTATCTTGATCATATCCTTCTTAGTCAATAAAACACACTTACACTCTTAGGTTGGCCATGAAATGGATCTTATGACATATCATATACATGTATCAAATGTGTTTTGAGTCCCTTTAGGTTGTATCTCTTCTTTAGGTCTCATGGAGACTTAATCTCATTAGATCCGTTCTAAGACATGTTATACTTTGTCTTATTTGGAACACATTAAAAAACCTAACATGATAGTAAAAAATCATAAAAACTAAAATATATCCATTCTAAGATCATCTAGGCTTCATAACACTTTTTATCTCAAATCACTATTTGGAGCACACCATTAGTACTGTTCATATTAGGCCTATGCATACCTAAAAAGTCTGTCTTAAATAATTGAAGCATAAACAAAACTTTGCCAAGAAACCATATAAAAAAGTCATGTAAACATAAGATACATGACCTTAGTTTTATCACCATATTATTTATACTTACCAACATAGGGCAAAAGTACTCAAACCCTTCTTTGTAAGTAGCACACTCAACTCCCAACTAGCCTCAAAACACAATCATGGAAACTTGATCTTCAACACCTAAAAGAACATAGTTAAGGAATTTAAATGCATGAAAAATATATTAAAACATCCTCATAACAATCTCAATCAAAAGGATCATAATATCTAATGGCATATATTGGTCTTGGAGACCAATTTGTTGACCTTCTCTCTTAGAGACTTCACTCTGCTTTAAAAGCCATTTTGGCTTTAACATTTTAAACTAAATTCCAATATTATGAAAAGGATGGATAGGTAATTAAATTAAAAAAAAAATATCATGTGAATTAGATACATTAACTTAGATAAAATAACCTCTAACTAATCACTGCAACTTGTTTTCCCAAATTTACCAGTTTACCTTCAAACACAATCATGGTGATAATGACCTTCAACACATATGTAGACACTTTCATAGATTTAAAATGCATGAGGATTATATTATGAGATAATTAGACCAATATTAGATATAAGGATACCATGATAAAATGATAATATTGGTCTTGTAGACCAATCTCATAACCTTACACTTTTATTGTCTCATCTACACTAGACAAGTCAACTTATGAGTAATATTTTCATCATATCCACTGACCTAAAAAACATATATCCAAATTTAACATGTATTAAATGTCCTGAAAAACATATTCATTCACTTATATTCATCCCTAACCCATGATATCATATCTTTAATCACCTTCTCACTTATGCTTGGTTTTTTTGCTATTTGCACCATTAGGCCTGTTAGCAATAGGTCAAATTATATGACCAATTTATCACACTTGAGGGATAGGACATACTTAGAAACAGACATAAAATAAAAGACTCAAGCTTCTTCATCCAATGATTTATATACTTTGACTTTGTTAAGTTCTTATGTTGCAACAAATCTTTAAGAAACAAGGTTTTTCTTATAGGGTCCACTCACTTGCCTGACAAACAAATCACATCTTTAGGTGCTTGGGAGAGTTTAATACAACCTCAAATCACTTAACTAATTTTTTAAATCACTCCTATTCAATTTATAACAAGATCATTCATATCAAATCATTATTAGGGTTCTTTGAGGGTTTAAACCATCTTTCAGTGTTAACAATCATTCATAAAGCTTATCCCCTCATTATGGAAACCAATGCTTGAAACTTTGATCTAGGACCCTTCCCATATCTTAGGTTCCCATGCATAGGTTACATATGCTAGTGAGCACTTGAAAGTTCTTTTCAAGTTGAAAATCCTTCATTTTATGCACATGAGAGACCTTAAAACACTTTTTCTTGGCTTAACCTTCAAACGTTGACCTAAAACTTGGTAAACATACTTGAAACAACATGACATACCTATGAAAACACTCACTTGTCCATACGTGCCTTGGAAACTGATATTGATACCATATGGCCACCATTTCTCTCTTTGCTCTTTAGGCCTTGAAACTAACCTTCTAACCATTGTCCAAGTTGTCAACACCTCATATACATGTCATACAACCTCCCACCATGATCAACCACTGCCATAAATTCTTCATATGCCTTGACAATACCTCATGACACCTCATTAGGTTAGGCATGGTCTAAAACTAGTCTAGTTACATGATACGTTTGTAGGTCCTTCCCCTATAATCTCACTCTAAGACTCTTATGAATGATCTAATGCCTCATATGCATGTTTAAATAACCTCATACAACCTATTATGCCTATGTGCATCCATCTCACCAGAACACTGAGCTCATACCTTCTGACAAGGTCTCTTCATGTAATGTCTAGTGTCATGAGTAAGATTCTTAAGCATTCAAAGCTTGATATCTGACCTTGAAACACTCCTTGATGCTCCTACACCTTATACACATGTATTTCATGCTCCTTAGAAAATATCATACTTCTGCACATACCTCTTTATTCTCATCATGTACATGTTCATGATATCAATATGCTTTTTATGACTAAGCTTCTCAAGACACCTTGTACTCAAAGACTAATTCTCAAACATGCTTACCTTGACCTTCACCTAAATCTTGACATCAACCTTAGAAGAATAATTTGGTTGCCTTAAAATTGTCTCATGTCACATGGCTCATATTTCACAGACCACTCACCATGCATCTTTACCAGATGCACCTTGACATCAATGACATCAACCTTGAAATCAAATGGCATCAACCTTAATATCAATGACAACACTTATCAACAAAATCCACCTTTGTCATTGATGTAAAAATATTCTTCAAATTGATCACTCTCATCTCCCCCAATCTGGGTAAACTACCTTCTTGAACTTTCTCCACCTTTGACATTAATGACAAAGATTCTTCAATAAACTACCATCTAGAATCACACCTTCTTGTAACACAGGTTATGAAGCAACATAGGAATATGACCCCCCTTACTTCTTACATAAATCCTTCATATGAACTTAGAACACAAGTCCACTTCTCAACATAATCAATCTCAGTCAATAATCTAAATATCTCCCCCTCAAACCAAGCATCCACCATGCTTCTGCAAACATAAGAATGTCTTCATGAAGCCTAATGAAGTCACCCCTTTCCATAAATCACTAAACCATCAAAAGTTTAGGAGATTCCCAGATCTCCATGATATTACATGATTGAATGTCCTTTAATACCCTTTTGGGCTTGATAAGAATTATAGGTTTGATCTCTTCATCATCCATTTGATCATCAATATGAGATAATAATAAATATTCCTGACTAGATTTCACATCTGAAGTATGTTGTATCATATCAAATAGTCCACTTGAGCTTGTATACTGATCATGACTCATCTTTGCTATCTTTGATTTCCACACATTCATTTCCCTTCTTTATTGCACTTTAGGAGCTTGAGACCTCTTATTTTGACTTGATAACCTTCTACCTCTATTACGATAGAATATTGCAATATGTCCTATATTATGACAACTGCAACAAACCACCTTATACATACCAATTGATTGATGTAAACTTTGACTCCTTCCATAGTCCCATGAATACTCATACTTGGAAGGTCTTCTACATTTTCTTTCTCTATGACTAAACTGACTGCACACAAAAGAGTAACCATTGAATGAATTGACATACCTTATAGCATTGAGCTATTTGATAGGTATTTTCATGTTGACCTTCTTATCTACAGTAGTCTTCTCCTGAACTTGAGCTACCTCCTTTTGTTCTTTTTTGAAACCAAGACCTATTTTATCACTTTCAGACTTTTGGCTACTCAATATGTCATCTAGATTCTTAGTAGCCTTTTTAAACTTCACAAAGGTCTTCAACTTGATATATTCTTGATTTAACTCAAATTTTAGGGATTCTACTTCAGTTTCATACTTGATGCATTCTTCCTCTTTAGCCTTTATGCTTGCATTGACTACTTCCATCTGTGCCTCAACTTGATTGATGATCTCATCATACTCCTTGGAAGTGTTACTCAACCTTTCCTCAAACAAGCCAATATACTCCTCATAGTCCTTAACTAATGATCTTAGTTTGTGATTGTTTCTTCTTTAAAACTTCAACTACTCTAAGGCACTTACCAATTATACCTCAAGATTCACCTGGCTTCTTCTTCAACTGAATCTACTTCAATCATAAGGCCTTTACCATTTGAGAAACCCTCATTATCTGATTTTATGGCCATGAATAAGGTTTCATTATTGTCATATTTAGGTTCATCACTACCATCATCACTATCAAATGCACTTGAGTCACTTACATCATAAGAGTTATCTTCTTTAGTATAGAAGCTTATCTTGTTCTTGAAGGTTTCTTTCCTACCTTCATACTTCATGAACTCCTTATCTTTTTTAGGATTATAGGCTTTCTTGTCATCTCCATGATGTTCATCATGTTATTCATTATGCTCAAATTTATATTTATTAGGAAACTTAGATGAAAAGTGACCAATCTTGCCATAGTTGAAACATTTTTAAATGCAACTTACCCTTATACTTACCTAAGCCAAACCTCAACTTCCTTACAAACATGGTTATTAATTAATCATCATCAATGTTTGAACATTCATCATCCTTGATCTTCTCTGATTTTGATTTCTTATCAACTTTTAAAGTTATTTCCTTTTTAGGAGTTCTTCCTTCATTTTTCCTCATCTCATAGGCAGTCAAGATGCCATGAAGCCCATCTATCTCTAACTTGTCCAAATCTTACATCTCTTCTACTATAAACACCTTAGATTCAAACTTAGGAGTTAGTGATCTCAATAATTTTTGAACAAAAATAGATTCTTTAACTTCTTCTCCCAATCCTCTAATTACATCGACAACTTCATCAACCCTCAACAAGTAAAATGCAATGGTTTCATCTTCATTCATCTTCAGACTTGGCCATATTCACTTTAGTGTCTCCTTCATAGATAGTCTTAAATTTGTCTCATATATTTTTAGCTTATTCACAATGCATTACCTTTACAAGCTCTACCTTTTATAGGCCACAAATAATGGCATTCATTGCCTTGGAGTTGTTTTCACTAGCTTTCTTACCTACTACATTTGTTGGTGGAATAAGATGATCACTATAGCCATCCACAACCTAACTACAAAATATCATGACCTTAAGAAATAAAATATATATTCATCTTAACATTAAAAAATGCATAATAATATCCATTAAATAACAAAGCCTTATTGGTAGAGAAACCACCTTGAGCTTGCTAACTAGACATCCTTGTTTTTAAGATCTCCTTTAGGTTTTTAGACCTGCTTCAAAGGACCAAACTCTAATACCAAATGTTAGAATCAAGATGAATGATATTTGGGGTGAATAAATATTTAAAACTTTTAATTCAATTCCACTTAATAATTCATGAACATTCATTCAATCATGTAGATCAAACAATGATGAAGTAACCATTCACATATGCATGAAACATAAGAACACAAGATAACACAACTTATATGTGGAAAATCCTCAAGGGGTTGAAAATACACTAATAGATACAATTTTAATACAACATTATAATATAAACACCAAATTTAGTGAATCACCCACTTCACATGGAGCACCAACCTCAACTAGCTAAGCACCAACTCAACTAGGATTTAACAGGCACTAACTTGCAAGGAGGTAATAACCCCCTAGATGAATCATTACCAAATTATCCACATAAAAAACTTTATCTAATTTAAAATAACTTATTTATCATACAATATATGATGTTATGTTTCCTTAGCTCTTCACACACTTCTATCCCTCTCAAACTAGCCTCTAGCCTTTTTCGCTCAACTAGCCCTCTTCTTGACGTGATTAGGTCATATGATATTGATAATCATATGCATAACCTATATAAAAACCTAACCAATGATCCTATACAAAACTATTATGGTATACAATACCTTATTATACTTACCAATGTTCTTTTTTTTTTGCTTCTTCTCTTCACACTCCAATAGGCCTAAAATGCCTAGTATTTATACAAGTCTCTTGATCATATCCTTCTTAGTCAGCCAAGCACCATTAAAATATTAGTTTAGCCATGAAATTGAACTTAGGAAATATCATATACATGAATAAAACATGATTTTAGTCCCTTTATGTTTGACCTACCTCAATTAGGCCTTATCTCATCTTTAGGTCTCATGGAGACTTAATCTCATTAGGTCTGTTCTAAGACATGCTATAATTTGTCTTCTTTAGAACACATTAAAAAACCTAAAACAATATGAAAACATCATAAAACACTCAAATATATCCCTTATAATATCATATAGGATTCATAACACTTTTTATCTCAAATCATTACTTGGAGCACACCATTAGTACTATTCATATTAGGCATATGCATACCCATAAAGTTTGTCTTGAATAACTGAAGCATAAACACAAATTTTACAAGAAACCATGGAAAAAAATCACATAAAAAAATATACATGACCTTAGGGTCATAAATATATGAATTATACTTCCAAACACAAGGCAAAATTACTCAAACCCTTCTCTGCAAGTAGCCCACTCAGAATTGCCAACTAGCCTCAAAACACAATCATAGAAACTTGATATTCAACACTTGGAAAAACATAATTAAAGAATTTAAATGCATTAAAAATATCTTAAAACATATTCATAACAATCTGAATCAAAATTATCATAAGCTCTTGTGGCATATATTGGTTTTGTAGACCAATTTGTTAACCTTCTCTCTCATAGACTTCACTCTATTGGATAAGTCATTTAGGATTCAACATTTCAACCTCTTACACCAACTTTAAATATTTTTAAAAGGATATATAGGTCATTAACGTCCTCAAAAACCACATAATGTGAATTATATACATTAAATTAAGTCAAAGAGCCTCCAACTCATCACTACAACTTGCTTATCCATATCTGCTAGTTTACCTTTAAACACAATCATGGTGATAATGACCTTCAACACCTGTGTACACACTTTCAAAGATTTAAAATGAATTTGGATGATATTATGAGATCATTATATCAATATAAAGTAGAAGGATACCATGATTAAATGAAAATATTGGTCTTGTAGACCAATGTTTACACCTTAACTATCTTATCTGCACTAGAAAGATCAACCTGTGAGCAACATTTTTATCATATCCACTGACCTCCAAAAAATATATCCAACTTTAACATGTATTACAGGTCTTTAACAAAACATTCATCAAATTTTATTCATCATTAATCCATGATAACATATCCCTAATCACCTTCTCACTTCTACTTGGTTTTCTCACTATTTGCACCATTAGCCCTGTTAGCAATAGGTCAACTTGTACGACCATTTTAGCACATGTAAGGGATAGAAACTACTAATAAAACACTGTGGATATCAAATAAAAGTCTCAAGATTCTTAATACAATGATTTATATACTTTGACTTGGTCAAATTTGATTGTTATAACAAATCTTTGAGAAATAAGGCTTTTTTTTAGGGTCCACTCACTCACCTAACAAATAAATCACACATAGAGGTGCCTGGTAGAGTTAAATACAACTTCAAATCACTTTAAAAATATATATATATTCTAAGCATTTTAGAATAATATCATTGATATCAGTTCATTATTAGGGTTCTTTGAGGGTTTAAACCATCTTCCAGTCTTAACGATCATTCATAAAGCTTAGCCCCTCATTATAGAAACCAATGCTTGGAAATTTGAGATAGGACCCTTACCCATTTACCATGAATAGATTAAGTTCCAATTAGAGGTTGCACATTCCAACAATCACTTGACAGTTCTTTTCATGGTGAAAACCCTTCATTTTGTGCACATAAGAGACCTCAAAAAACTTTTTCTTACCTTAACCTAAAACTTGGTCAACATAATTGAAACAACATGACATACCTTTGAAAACACTCACATGTCCATAATTTCCTTGGAAACTAATCTTGATACCCCATTTGTCCACCATTTCTCTCTTTGCTCTTTAGGCCTTAACCTATAAGTCATATTAGGCCTTGAAGCTGACATTATAACCATTGTTCAAGCTATAAAAAAATCATATACATGTCATAAAATTTATTACCATCTTAAACTACTACCATAAATTTTTCATATTCCTTGACAATACCTCATGACACCTCATTAGGTTAGGCAGTGTCTAAAACTAGTCTAGTTACATGCTAGGTCCATAGGTCATTCCCTTGTAGGCTCACTCTAAGAATCTTATGAATGAATTGATGCCTCATATAAATTATCAAATAACCTCATACAACCTATTATTACTTTGTGCATCCATATCCCCAAGCCACCAAACACATATCTTCTCACAAGATCTCTTCATGTAATGAATAGTGTCATGACTAGACTTCTTAAGCATTTGAAGCTTGACAACTGACCTTGAAACACTCCTTGATGATCCTAAGCCTTGATCATATGCATTTCATGTTCCTTATACAAAGTCATACTTTTTCACATACCTCTTCATGCTCATCATATACATGGTCATGATATCACTATGATTGTTATGACTAAGCTTCTCAAGACACCTTGTACTATAAGATTAGTGCTCAAACATGATTACCTTGACCTTAACCTGAAACTTGACATCAAAATTAGAAGAATCATTAGGTTTCATTAAAATTTTCTCATGTCACATGGCTCATATCTCATAACCACTCATGATGCATTTTTACTAGATGTACCTTGACATCAATGACATCAACCTTGACATCAATGACAACACTTATCAACACTCCTCAAAGGTATATATATTTGATTATGGTTTCATCATTTTGAAATGTATCAAATGATGGTTATTCATGTTGATTCTAGCCAATTAGGTCAAGGTAGCAGAGTGAAATATTAATGGTGCAAATAGATATGTAAGGAAATAAGTTAGTGGTAGTAAGATCTTTATAAAGGCTATAGATAGAACTTGTCTTGATTTCCTCATCAAGAATTAACCCCTCAAAAATCAAATAAGTATTTGTGATCTCATTATGAAGACTTTCTCCATATGGTTTGTACCCTATGCCAAGTCATTTTGGATGCCTTTGAACCTTAATTGGCTGAAGAATACCTTGTTCTTCTCGACCTTGTCCTCTACCTTTGTAGTTCATTTTTTCAAGCATCTTATGTGTTAGGGGATATTCTTTATTGTGAAAACATGGGGAAATTCTTGGACTAGCCAAGAATCATTGGAATCTTCAAAATGTTATTCAAACAACATTATTGATCAACAAAATGTGGCATATCCAAACTGATAGGCAGTAGGTTTAACTTCCTACATAACAGGGGACACATAGCTACATGGAGACAACAACAGTTTCCTACACAAAAGGTTTTGTACTCATATTATCCACATCCTTTATAGATGATCTTTAGACATGTAACCTCAGATGGATTGGAGGAAGGAGATGGTAGGTTATCAAGATGTATGTATTTTCTAGATTTTGTATCATAAGATGAAATTTGAGTTATTGGATAGTAAAGATCATAATCTATTTCTTCCATTTCATAGCTACAATTTTTTTTAATTTCACTAGGGATGGTGACCTCCATTATTTAAATTTTTTAATTTAAGACATTGATGGAGGTTGGAGGGTACAACTCATTTTTCATGGATCCAAGGTTGACCCAAAAGCATGTCATATGAAATATTAACATCAAATGCATGAACCACAGTTCCCACCTTTATAGGAAGGTAGATTGTTCCTATAGACGATCACTCATTATCATCATAATATTTTATCATAATAAAAATAGGCCCCAAAGAATATTATAAATATCCCAACTTCTTGAAGAAATCTGGGTTACACAAATTTAAGGTGGATCTCTATCTATAAGAACCCATGAGATCTTATGATTAGTAATGTATATTTATATGATCAAGCAATAATTATGATGAGGGCCAATTAGTGGCATGTCTTGGGCATTGAATGTGATTTGTTGATATGGAGACAAATGACCCACCTAATATTTGAATTGATTGGTGTCAATATCCTTAGGAAATTTTGACTCATGTAGGATTTGATTCAATAGATCCTGATGAATGGAAGAAGTTTTGAGAAGATCCATGATGGAAATATGAGTGGGAGTCTTCTTTAATTGTTTAATAATGTCATATGTCTTGTAAAAAGTACTCTTAGGGATAGTGATATTTTGAGATGTCATGAGAGGTGAGTTTTTAGCAGGTTCCCATAAAACCATTATTTTACCACATCTAGTGATGATTGCACAATCAGATGTTTTTTCCTTGTTGATCTTAAGGATAAGACAAGGTGGACTTAGGGGTTCTTGGGGGCTTTTGAATTTGATTTTAATGGTATTAATGTAGTGATATGGAATGGAATTATGGTCAATATCATTGGAATTAGATTCTTAACCTTGATTCATTGGTGTTTTTTTTTTTTTTTTTTAAATCATGATTAGGCAAGGGATCTTGGTATATGCCTAGTTGTTAATTTTTGGATTGGGTCAAACTACTTTCACCCTTGATTTCTATTTCTCTTTTTTATATCAAATCTTGAATGAAATTTTTTAACTGCATACATTTTGAGGTATCATTTCCTTTTATGCAATGGTAATGAAAACATTCATCCTCATGACACCAATTAGGATGCAACTTATTATCATCTCAGGGTCTAATTTCTTAGAGAGTTATCATATTGGAATCAACTAATTTCTTTAAGACTATTTTTACTAGTATACCAAGATTTTAAGATGTTTTCTCATTCTATTTCTTGGCTTCCATTTTGGTACAATTATGTTGGAGACATTTTGGTTGTTAGTAGTAGGGGAAGAATTTTACATTATTTGTACATGTTTGGAATTGGTAACTCCCTCTCCAATAACATTCTTATTTTTATTGAAGATTTTAGGCTTACTTGAATAAGTATTGTCTTGATTTTTATTTTGTTCACTTAGGGAGTACAATTGATTGTTCATATTTCAACAAGTGATTCTTCCATACTAATGTCCTTTTATATGATCTCATCAAATGAATTAGCACATTATCATTTTAACTAATATCTTAACTCTAGATTAAGATTATCGATGAAGATTTTGGCCAATTATTTCTCTAGAACAGTGCATAAAAAATAATTAGCCAAGCTTCTCCATCGTTGTAAGACAAATGTAAGACTTCTTCCATTCATTTACTTAGTGTTATAAAGATCTATTGTAGATATATCATGCTCAATATTGAAAGAGAAGTGTCTTATAAATTTCTCAGTCAATTCTTCAATTGATGTAATGGATTCTTTGGGAAAATGCACAAACCATTCAAGAGTGGGCCCTGTGAGACTTTTTGGGAAGAGGCAAAGAAAATAAGCTTGATTATAAGTGACCTCATGAAATGCTATGTATAATTCTTGGGCGTGGCCATGTGGGTCTCCTTTCCCTTTATATTTTTCAAATTTTAGGATTTCAAAAGTTGTAGAAAAGGGTATTTGTAGGATACTCATATCCAGAGGAGATGTGAAAAAATATTCATATCTCTACTTCTTTGCTTGAGCTTGGGGGTTTATTTGTTGAAGGTTTTACTCCATTAATTTTAACTCTTGGGAAAAGGATGAGTCCATTATGGGATTGGAATTGATAGTTGGGCTATATTTTGTCTTTAAGGGATCAATGTTGATGTTTATGAGGGAATTTTGACTATTTTCTTAGGTGATGTGGGTTTGTGGGTTTCAAAGTGAATTTTTGATGTTAATGAATTGATTTTTTGGGTAAGTTGGTCAAGACAATCATCCATGGTGTATTTTTTTATCATCCTCAATCCTATTGGTTCAAGGAGATTCTTCTTCTTCATTTAATTCTTGCTCAAGTTTTTCTATCCTAGGAGTCTCTTGATTTATGGGATTATGATGGGGAGGAGTATTATGACATGATTGTGTTTAGATCAGGTTTTATATGAGACTAGGATAAAAAGTAAGGGCAAACCTACCTCCAATTTCAATGATTTGGGCTAATATTTGGTCTCAATTTTCATATATGTATTGGTCAAAGTGAGCTTTAATCTCATAATTATTGAAGAAGTCATTATTTATTCCCTCTTCTCCCCTAGGTGTATGCATATCACTCTAGTTCTCTTCATTATCCCTATTTTACTCACCTAATGTCCTTAGGATATCATCTTTGTGGTTCAATCCTTATCCCATTTTCAGAATTTGTACATGAGTTTTGATTGGCATTGTAAATGGTGTTTGACAATATAGGTATTAGTGGTTGATGAGAGATGGTTTAAGTTTGTATTTTAAGAGGTAAGATTAATATGAAATGAAATAATATTATTGTGATAAGGTGTATTCCTGAGAATAAAGTCATCTTAGACTTATGCTAATATGGTCAAGATGGTTAGATGTTATGGTAGGATTGAGTAGGATTTATAGTTTTAGACCTTTAAAATATATGTTGGACAAAGGGGAAGACTTTTGCCTAATTAATAGTAATATGTTAACTCTATCAAGATCTAAATTAGTGAAAAGGATGAGATTTTATAGGTTCCTAGGTTACAATTGGCAAGATTTATGATTAGAAGGGTGTTAGTTATAAATAGGCAAGACGACGAGATGATGAGGTGCTATCTAGAAATGAACAGAGTAATAAGTTGATAGTATATGGATAGAATAATCAACAGATTAATTATAGGTGGTGGAAAAATGGTAATGGTGGTAAGTGAATAGATGTTAAAAGGAATTAAGAGCGAGTATGACTCATTATATGGCTTAGTTTTAAGACAAGTATGATGCTCAAGATTTATTGATAGGTGTTAGGGATGGATTAAATGATGAATAAAATGATAAGGATATGGTTAAGGTGAGCCTAGGGTAACTATATGTTTATTTCATTTTATGGGTAAAATTAAGGAATGGTTCACAAATAATACTAGCATTTCACAACACACAATCAATCAAGCAAGCCACAAAAATATTAACTCATAAATGGATGCAGGAGTGTAACTCAATGACTACACCATCTAACAAATTTGTTGGTGAAGTTGTAAGCTAGTGACCCATTATGAAATCTCTCAAACCATCTCAACCTATTTTACACACAATGGTCACTTGGGAGTTGATACTAACTCTGACAGTAAGTCACCTGTTACAACTAATGGTCCTATTCTAGGTTATACGAGCTCTCTAAGTGTGTCCCCAATATATACTAGGTATGTGGGGCCTGAATCTATTAGGGTGTTGTCTAATGCTTAGGTCAAATAATTAACTCTTTCCCTTCATGAAACACCTATATGGGGTCAACTACTTATCCTAAAAATAATTATCCTTGATTTATATACTATGCCAGATACGGTGATGAAATCCACATCACCAACCCCTAAGACTATGGCAAGTGCATGGGGATGAATTTCATGTCATGTTTCACCTTATAAGATAACATAGGGAGGGTTTATTAGTGGTGTTTTATACTCTAAGAATCACCATAAGGATCTAAGGAGGAGAGCATACACCACTGTAACCCTCAGGACAAACATAAAGGCACACAAAAAAGTTTATTAACTAATTAATTTATTGTGAGAGTCAAACAGGGCAAATAAAATATAAAATATACCAAAATTCAAATCTTAAACCTATGTCTTTTGACCAACATCCTACAAAAATAAGGTTTGTGGTTTGAATTTTGGTCTTCATCCCTTCATCTTGGATGAAAAATTGTTAGTAGTTTTAATTGAAATTTCCATTAAGTCAAAGTCACCTTTACTCCCTTCAAAATTGCTTCTTCACAATTACCTCACTTTAAAATGCATATTTAGTATTATTCAAAATTGCATATAGAGACTCAAAATCATAGATAACAACCAAAATCGTAGATAACCAATAAATGATATTACAAACAATTACTAAACTGCTATGGTTACCGTGTAATAAGTATGTTTAAAATTGCTACTAGTTTTGGTAAAATCATAACTAGGACTTCAAAGTCATAAATGGAAGAGAAGTGACATTGAAATACTTTAGAAAAATAAAATATTCTAAGATATATTTGTACTAATAAGTCTAATATGATCAAGATAAATAGATTAAAGTGTATCTTTAAACATAATATACAATATATTTTCAACTATGATTAGAACAAACTATAGAATAAGCATAATCACAACTACTATGTTTAAAATATCTGCTAGAAATAAAAATCATAATTAACTACAATCTATTTTGTGATTTGTACAAATACTATAATATTTGTAGATTAAAGGACTAGAAATTACTTATAAGAACTATTAGATTATGTTTTTACTATGTACCTACGGATATGATATATTAATGTATATGGGTTGATGGAGATGCCGACATGTGGCACACATCCCCCTTAGTTATATGGGTCTAATATGTTAGGACAATGGAGTAACTTGTGGAATTAGTGCATTGGGTAATGGTTGGCCTACATTGGGATTAGGAGGTTACCCATCCATTGTTAGTTAGAGGTCTATCTCAAGAAGATGAATATCATTGTAAAGGTATCTAAGTAAGCATTGAGTCTTCTATTGTAAGAGCATATTGGAGGTTGTCCCCTCAAAGAGACATTGTGGAGTTATTCCTTCTTAAAGGAGTATTGTATGGTGTTGTACTACCTTAAGGGTAATCTATTTCTGCATATTTGGACATCTTGGTCCACCATTATATTTTGTTATGTGTTGATCTACATTATATTTTGTATTAATTTTGAATATTATAAGTGTGGATCATAACAATTTTTATTAGATTAAGTTATTTATTGAAGTTTCCAGAATCATAACAAATTTAGATTAGGCTTATGTCATAATCACAACTAAGGAGTTGTAGTCTTGATTTATATCAGATTATTAGTTTAAATCCTATAGAACAGAGGCTATAAATTGATTATAATGCCTTCAAAATAGTTAGTGATATGTTCAAGAAGAAATAAAATATTTTGCAAGTCAAAAATTATACAACTTATCTGTTAGTCAAAATCGCTATTGAAATATCATAGTCATAACTACTAGTCAAGATCACTACTACCTAGAAGCAATTCTAAATGAAAGACAAAATGGGTTGATTTCCACTTGACAGAGTGCTTGACTATTTCCTATAATAAGATATATTAGACAGAAAGCAAAATATTGTAGAAAAACTAGATTACGATATTTGATAATCTAATTAAAGATAATTTATGAGTTAAATCAAAATCATAAGCAGGCAAGTCAAAATTGCTAATCTAAATCAAAATTAAAACAACTTAATAGATATTTTTCTTAAAACTAAAAATCTTATCAATTGCAAAACCAATATAAACTTTTCTTATTTTCTTGCAATAAAAAATAATTGAAACAGAGATCAAGAATCCAATAAGTTTGATCACAAAGTTTAATAATATGGATTAAGAACAGTTTATAAACCCTAAGAAAAATTATAACTAAGATAATCAAAATCATAGATGATAATCAAATTCACAACTAATAATAGGCAATTTTGCATAAATATAACTAAATGGTCAGATAACCTAATGGATAATGGTTGACATCTATAGTTAAGTCAAAACTATAATTGTCAAGCATAAAACTGTGATTGCAAATCATTATTATCATAACAAAATTGGCTTTCACCTGAAGGATTAAATTTTTGAAATTTTGAGCCCCAGATTTGTCCTAAATATTTTCTACAAGTTGTACTATCACAATTCACACTCACAAGATTAATCCAAAAGGAGAAATATCGCTTTGGTTGCCAATGTATGATGTAAAATTTGAGCAATTGAAATCAAACAAATACAAATTATATAAATTTACCCAAATCTCACAAAATCATCAACAGAGAGAATAAAGGAAATAATCAACATATAATTAAGACATTCTTACTATCATTTTACTCTCGTAAGCTTGTCTTCAAGATTATAATTGTTGTTTTGAGACAAATGCACAATGGATATGGGATTGCAAGATGATATGTCTTGAAGATTTTGGATGCAAATTGGAGTAAATGAGTGTTGGGGGATCAAACCAACAATAGATTACACTTGTGAAAGCAATAAACGCAGAAATAAATCAGATAGATAAGTAACTGAAATGATAAATAGCACAGAACAAGATATACAAGAAAACACCCTGAAAACTTGTATTAAAACTCTTTACAATAGGAATACAATGAAGAAACTTCTTTCTTCCACACCTCTCTCAGATGCACACAAGATCTCTCACTAGATCTCTATTCCTCAAGAGCTCTCTCTCAAGTACACTCAAATCCAACAACCTGGATTGATGCAACTCAATACTGTCCTTCAAACATTCACAATGTTCTACTCATACAGTTCTACTCTTATTCTACCATTCTAAGCTAAGAAGATCTTTCCTACATATAGAAATAGGAAACTTGAGCATGCTCTTACAACAAATAGTTAAGCCTCTTCAACAAGGGCTCTAAAAATAGTAATGCTAATAATAGAGACGCAAGCTTGAGTCCACAACTCAAACTTATCAAGCAAACACTCGCTTCCGTCCACGGAAATAGCTTTCTGGACACACAGGTAACCGACGTCGGTTCCTGCCTGTTCGCCTGTGACCGTCGCCGGCCGACCCTACTGCCAACATCGGTGCCTTTGTAACTGCAACTGACTGACGTTGGTCGCTCCTGACCGATGCCGGCGTCTGTGTAGACTCGAACCTGTTTAAGTCTGCTCCTTGGTGAAGCTTTTAGCTCCACACCCTAACAATCTCCCACTTGGAGATAAACCAGCTGCACCAGTACCTGTACAGCAACGTCTTCTAGCTCCTCCATCTTCAACTCAATCATGAAGACCAATAGAAGTTGAATGAAGATTCAACTTCTCCTTCGTAACCGGCTTTATTAGCATATCAGCAGGATTCTTGTCTGTATGGATCTTCTCCAGCTTCAACTCACCATCTTCCAATACCTGCTGTATGAAGTGGTACCTTAGCTGTATGTGCTTGGTTCTTGAGTGAAAGGCTGAATTCTTGGCCAAATGGATTGCACTCTGACTGTCACTATACAATCTGCAACTCCCATGCTCCCTTCCAAGCTCTTCCATGAACCGTGTCATCCATATCATCTCCTTGCTAGCTTCTGTGGCTGCAATATACTCTGCTTCTGTAGTTGACAAGGCAACAACCTTCTGCAACTTAGATATCCAACTAACCGCCATTCCAACTACAGTAAAAACATAACCTGTGGTGCTCCTCCTGCCATCCAAATCACCTGCCATATCTAAATCTACATAACCATGTAGAGAAGTATCTGAACCTCCATAGCACAAGTGTCTACTGCTGGTTCCTCTCAGATATCTAAGGATCCATTGAACTGCTTTCCAATGTTCCTTACCTGGATTAGCCATATACTTACTTACTACTCCCACTGCTTGGGCAATATCCGGTCTAGTACACACCATTGCATACATCAAACTTCCTACTGCGAAAGAATATGGAACCTTACTCATGTACTCTACCTCTTCATGTGAATTAGGACATTGTTCTTTACTCAACTTAAAATGTCCAGCTAAAGGTGTGCTTACCGGTTTAACATCTTGCATATTGAACCGTTTCAACACCTTGTCCACATAATCCTCTTGAGACAATATCAACCTGTGATTTTTCCTATCTCTCTTAATGCTCATGCCAAGGATCTTTTTAGCTGCTCTCAAATCCTTCATAGCAAACGTTTGATCTAATTTTACCTTAAGCTCTGAGATATCCTGCATGTGAGACCCTGCAACCAGCATGTCATCTACATACAACAATAGAATAATATATCTACCGTTATCAAATCTCTTGAAATACACACAATGGTCTGATTGACACCTACTGTAGCCATGCTCAGTCATAAACCTGTCAAATTTTAAGTACCATTGCCTAGGAGCTTGCTTGAGGCCATACAAGCTTTTCTTCAACCTGCACACAAACTTCTCCTTACCCTTGACCTCAAATCCTTCTGGCTGTTCCATGTATATTTCCTCATCCAAATCTCCATGAAGAAACGCTGTCTTAACATCTAGCTGCTCAAGATGCAAATCCTCAAAAGCAACCAAAGACAATACAACCCTTATAGAAGTCATCTTAACAACAGGAGAAAAAATCTCACCAAAGTCAATACCTGGCTTTTGTGCAAATCCTTTCACTACCAATCTGGCCTTATATCTCATCTGTCCATCCTCACCTTCCTTCAACCTGTAGGTCCATCTGTTCTTCAGTGTTCTCTTACCAGCTGGCAATTCAACCAAATCCCATGTTTGGTTCTCTCTTAAGGACTCCATCTCCTCAACCATGCCACGCTCCCACTTACTCCTGGACTCCACCTGTAATGCTTCTTCAAAACTCTCTGGTTCTCCACCATCAGTTAGCAATAAATAATATAAGGAAGGAGAATATCTAATTGGAGGCTTACTTACCCTTTCAGACCTCCTGGTGGGTGTCTTGGACTCATTCTCAACAATCTATCCACCCAAATTCTCTGACAGTGACCGACCTCGGCCACCTGTAGACCTGTTACTGGCCGATGCCGGTTCTTCCTGGCCGACGTCGGTGCCTGGTCTGCTGACGTCAGTCTCTGTATGACCGACATCAGTTTCTGTACTATCGATGCCGGTTCCTAACCTGTCGACGTCGGTCTCTGTGTTTTCCTATAAGTGATTATTTCTTTTTCCTGCGAGCTCATTTTGGACCATAACTTCGTCCAATTCACTATTGCTCTACCCAGATTGATCTAGCTTCCTTATCTGATCACTGTACATCACTCTTTCGTTGAAAACAACATCACGACTCCTGATTACCTTGTTAGTTCCTAGATTTCAAAATCTGAAACCAAAATCATCTGAGCCATAGCCAATAAACGTGCACCTCATAGACTTAGCATCAAGCTTCTTTCTATTTTCCTTATCTATGTGCACAAAGGCTTCACAACCAAAAACTTTGAGATATGAGAGATCTACCTTTTTACCTGTCCATGCCTCTTCTGGAATTCCACCATCCAGAGCTGTAGAGGGTCCTCTGTTAATCAGGTACACTACGGTGTCAACTGCTTCTACCCAAAATTCTAAGGGCAACCTTGCATGCAATCTCATACACCTTACACACTCCATGATAGTTCTGTTCATCCTTTCAGCAATACCATTCTGCTGAGGTGTCTTTGGAACCATCCTTTGAATTCAGATTTCGTGAGTGTAACAATACCAGTTAAACTTAAGATTGCAGAACTCACTGCCATTATCAGATCTCAAGCACTTTAATCTTCTACCTGTTTCATTCTCAACCATAGCTTTCCAAATCTTAAAATTCTCAAAAACATCAGATTTCTTTTTAATACAGTAGATCCATACCTTTCTTGTGGCGTCATCTATGAATGTAACATAGTACCGCGATCCGCCAATAGAAGCTACCTGAGCCGGTCCCCACATGTCTGTGTGAACAAGCTGCAACTTCTACCTTTTCTTAGTAGACCCAGTCTTGAGAAAACTAACCCTTTTTTGTTTTCCAAATACACAATGCTCACAAAATTCTAGATCCATACTTTTCAAATCTGAAAGCATACCTTTAGACTTAAGAATTGACATCCCCTTCTCACTCATGTGGCCAAGCCTTGAGTGCCACAATTTAGCATCCACATCTGAAGTAGATAAAACTGAAGGAGATTTGTTAATAACACAATTACACAAATAGAGAGTACCTTCTCTCTTACCTCTGGCCATAACAAGTGCACCCTTGGTCACCTTCCAAGAATCTATTGTGAGAGTTACTGTACAACCCTCATCACCTAGCTTATCTGCAGAAATCAAATTTCTCTTCAAACTAGGAACATGCATCACATCTCTCAACACCCATGTGTTGCCATTCTGCATCTTCAGCTGCACTTTACCTTTGCCAGTAATCTTATAAGGCTCATCATCCCCTAGATACACTATTCCAAAATCTCCATGGATATAGTCACTGAAATATTCTCTGTTAGGGGTAGCATGGAAAGATGCACCAGAATCTAATACCCAAGATTCTATGTTATTATGCAAAGAGAAAATTAAAGCATCCTGTGCAATACCTGCAATCTTGGCTTCTTCCTTTCCTTCATGTTGATTGTCCTCCTTAGGCTTTGACCAACAATCTCTGCTTATGTGCCCCATCTTTCCACAATTCCAGCATTGTGGCTTCCTGCCATTTCTGGATTTAGATCTATCTTTCCCCTTAGACTTGGATCTTGCTCTGCCTTTCTTGCTCTTCTCTTTTTGCCTTCCCCTGCTCTCAAAACTTAAAGCGTTCCCGGATGCCTCTTCTGTGCTTTTCCTGCGTATTTCCTCATTCAAGATAACACTAACAACATCCTCTACTTTCAAAATATTTGATGCAGATGCAGTATTAGAAACTGCCATTACTAAGCCATGCCAGCTTTCAGGGAAAGAACATAATATTAAAAGAGCTTTTATCTCATCATCAAACACTATATTTACTGAGCTTAATTGATTCACAATACCATTGAAATCATTCAGATGAGTAGAAATAGATCCACCTTCATTCATATGCAAATTAAATAACTGCTTCATAAGATATACCTTATTTGAAGCTGAGGGTTTTTCATACATATTTGCTAACATAGTCATCAACTCTACCGTTGTTTTTGCCTGTGACAAATTAGATATCACAGTGGAGGCCAGACTCAGTCTTATAGACCCAAGAGCCTTTCTGTCAAGAACTTCCCATTCTTCATCCTCCATGTCCTTGGGCTTCTTTGCAATCCCACCTAACGGTAAGTAGAGATCTTTCTGATACAGATAGTCCTCTATCTACATTCTCTAGTGTTGATAGTTCTTGCCATTAAACTTTTCCATTCTCAACTTACTTTTTTCTGCCATTGCTTCTCCCACTCAAACAAAAATCCCTGCAGAAACCCCTGTGAGCAACCTGTAATCCAAACACACTACACAGATCTGAACCACCTGTTAGTGAACCTGAGCTTTGATACCAATTATCAAGCTCTGAACCTGTAACCAAGGCTCTGATACCACTTGTTGGGGGATCAAACCAACAATAGATTACACTTGTGAAAGCAATAAATGCAGAAATAAATCAGATAGATAAGTAACTGAAATGATAAATAGCACAGAACAAGATATACAAGAAAACACCCTGAAAACTTGTATTAAAACTCTTTACAATAGGAATACAATGAAGAAACTTCTTTCTTCCACACCTCTCTCAGATGCACACAAGATCTCTCACTAGATCTCTATTCCTCAAGAGCTCTCTCTCAAGTACACTCAAATCCAACAACCTGGATTGATGCAACTCAATACTGTCCTTCAAACATTCACAATGTTCTACTCATATAGTTCTACTCTTATTCTACCATTCTAAGCTAAGAAGATCTTTCCTACATATAGAAATAGGAAACTTGAGCATGCTCTTACAACAAACAGTTAAGCCTCTTCAACAAGGGCTCTAAAAATAGTAATGCTAATAATAGAGACACAAGCTTGAGTCCACAACTCAAACTTATCATGCAAGCACTCGCTTTCGTCCACGAAAATAGCTTTCTGGACACACAGGTAACCGACGTCGGTTCCTGCCTGTTCGCCTGTGACCGTCGCCGGCCGACCCTACTGCCGATGTCGGTGCCTCTGTAACTGCAACTGATCAACGTCGGTCGCTCCTGACCGACGCCGGCGTCTGTGTAGACCTGAACCTATTTAAGTCTGCTCCTTGGTGAAGCTTTTAGCTCCACACCCTAACAATGAGTGCACAAGCTCAATGGTTATGGATGAAATTAACAAGCAAAGGATTATGGATGTAATGACTATAATATGAAGGCTCACAAGATTGTTGATTTTCTCATTACCATGGTAAATAGCTTTGCATGGTTTATATATAAGAGAGGGAGGGTAAATAGATGGTCTAAATTCAAATTTGTGTCTTTGAAGATCAAGGGCTCTCAATTTTTCAAGGAATTAAAAATTCCTTGGAGATAACATCATTAAATCAGCCCTTGATTCAAAAATTAATTATAATTCCCTAGAAATGGAAGTGAGGGGCTCAAGGTGGGTTAAGGAGACTTATAGAGAGTATTATGGGATTTAATGGGGTTTAGTGGAGGTTTAAAGTGGAATTAGGAACTAGGTTCATAGGAAAGGCTATGGGTAGGTGGATAGGGGGTAGTTAGAATTTTATAAATTCAAAATTGGAAAGTATGGTAATAGGAGTATTAGATTAATAGGATATTATTAGTGTGGATAATGGGGGATTAATATATTATAGGATATATGTAATTTGGGATGATATATAAAATAATAAACGATTATTAGATGAAATTAGCAATAAAAAAAGTCAGCAGATTTAAGTGCATACAATATTAACTATGTATGAATAGGGAATCACTGAGCTTTATGTCATATAAAACAATGTAAACAAGGACATACACTATAATATATGATTTTGATAAGTCAAACTAAACCCTACTCACCTTAATTATTTTTTAATAGGGACAAAAGCTCTATTTAATGAAGTGTGGCATGAGCCTCATATCGACAATTAAATCTTTTATCAGGCACTTTGGTAACATTACAATTACCACATTTTGACATACTCAGAGTTTACGTGCACATTTGGATCTTGTCCAAAAATTCACTTATTTGTCTACCCACTTATTATCTTAACCAAGCCAATTTACTATATTCACATATTCATGATCACTATATTATATTATATGAAAAAACATTATATAATCCTAAACCAATTATCTCAATATCTTAGGTTGCTAATATTCAACCTTGAAAAAGCATTGGTAATAGCCAGATATCTCTAGTTTATTGTAGGAGTCTGCATCTATCAGTAGTGTAAAGGAACATTCAAAGGCTATTTTCAAATTAGGAAGTCTCCATTATTTTTTCATATTCACATTTCATAGATCGATCTAGCATGAAAATATCAAACATTTTTTTATAAATACAAATTAGTCCTAAGGTTATACTCACTTGGTTGTTACATTGAGAATCACTTGAAAGATTGAAGAATCCATTAGCAATCTCTTGAGACATTATCACAAAGACATACATATATGAATATACCTCAAAATATCAATCCTAGAGATAAGTCTAAATAAAAACATATGTCAAATTTTCATGATGCCAAGTGTTAAAATAAAAACATAGCATTGCATTCTAGATTGTTCACGCTATTGCACACACACCTAGGTGGGAGAACTAAATGTGGTTTGAGCCTTATACAAACTATTGGAATATATACAATGTTATATTACTTAATTGGGAGTCATAGGCAATTTCCAACCTATCATACTTACCCCTAAAGGGTCATCTTGGTGTAAAAAGTGAAATATGGGTTTTAAAGGAGAATTCAAATACAGATTCATACACAAGATTGAAGGTGAGCATACACACACAAAATGCATCTATAGGTATAGGTAAAATGATTTTAGGTGTCATAGATCCATACAAATAATAGGGACATTACCATTAAATTATAGATAGTACCAATCATCGTAGGGATCTTTATTTCACTAGCAATGTTTGCACAAGGTTTGAGTTCATGTTTCCTAATCTAAGTAGTTACTTAGCAGACACAGTATTTTTAGAGATAGTGATGAATCTATTGATAAAAATAATATTATAATAAGTTAAGTATGCTCCTACCTTATTTATTTTTGAATTTTAAATCTTATAAGTGCACTATCAATCTACCCTTTCACATTCAAATGTGTATGATTATCTCCCTATTTTACATCAACTAAAGATTCATAGTTTTACTTCATTTAGATCACTTTAATCTTAAAATAAGTAAAATTTTTATGTGAACCCATGATAATTAGTCCACTAAGTTCTTCATTTAACCCTACTATGGCTTATCCTAGTGACTCATTTTTTTTTACAGACATTGCACCTTATAATTATACCAATGAATGGACAAATATGGATGTAGATAATCATAATTGTGCAAAAAATGATTATGCTTATATGAATGGCAGTAATGATTATGTTTATTATGCGCGTGATAGTTTTGGGTATTGGTATGCTACTAATGTATACTTATATAATGGTAGAGAGAGAGAAGTGGGTCAAATTAATTCTATAATCCAAAAGATTTATTCTCCTTCCCCTTCATAGACTATTCATTTTAAAAGGGAATCAACCATTATACTCCAAAATAGGGTAAAACATATTGGTGAACCCTATATTGATTAAACATTTACAAACCTTATGTTATTCTTATAGTTTCATCCTTCTTTCTATGGTTTCATATTTTTGCCTTAGGGTTTCATTTTCAAACCAATTTTTTTTGCCTCTTGTCATTACTTCTATTTTTATATGGTTTTTATTTTAACCCTAGTAATCTATGATGGCTCTCATACTAGGTTAGGCATAATAAGAACAAATTAAAAGGGAATCAACCATTATACTCTCGATATTATTAAGCTTACAACTAAGAAATCTAATACAACAAAAGAATGGATAGATGATACACATGTTGATTTTAATGATGTTATGCCTTTTAATGATATTCCTGATAAGATGACATGTAAAAAAAATAATATTGATATAATAAAAGATGTTTATAAACCATGAAATGATTCTTCTATTGATATGGAATGTGATAATGTTCTAACCAATGCAATGTTAGGCATACTTGTGATGAATCTTGTATACCATTGAGTAAACTAGATAGTGATATGAAACCTATGAAATAACTTTCCCAATATATAACCACGCCTACTAGCTATAAGTGTCTATGATGCATGTGATGGATGACCTCTAAAAATAAGTTGTTATCTTATCCTTAGATTCTAGTGCATACAATGTTAAGAAGAATAACAATGCCATACTAGGCCAACTTATAGTATGAACGATACTCAATCATCCATATCCACAAGAATTTATTATGCCTACATTTTAATGGTTTGATGGATATGGAGTTCCCCATACCCACCTTATACACTTTATGTTTTCTCTTGGATAATATTCATGTGATGGGAGAGTATTGCTTAAAACCTTTCATTGAAGATTATAAGTTAAAACCTTAGATTGGTTCTACAATCTACTTAGTGGGTCTATAACTTTCTTTCTAAAATTAAAAGAGGATTTCATTTCTCATTTCAACAATAATAGAGGTCATACCTTACCATTGGAACATCTCAAAAACCTTCGATAAGGTCATGATGAACCTGTATAAGATTACATTTGAAGGTTAAAAAATGCATTACATTGCTTAACATATCAACAAACTAGTTTGGAAAGGCAATTCATCTTTAGCAAGGGTCTTTTACCTCAATTTAGGGGAAAAAACACTATATCATACATGTAGTTATTTTGATTGAAATTATATGGATGTAATTTCTTATGAATTTTATCTTATATATTCAATCACGTGTTTGATACTAAAAGTTCCCAAAATTCAATAACTTCATGTATCAAAAGTGATTATGCATATAAAAATGAATGTGCATATAAGATAATTAATGAGGCAACTCACATGATTCCTAGCCATTGTAGTGTGGAAAAAACCCATACGATATCAAATACTTAAGGATAAATCAAGTTTTATTTTAAAAATGATCACATTGCCTTTTAATTGACATCATACTACACATTTCTTAACATGAGTGAGGGAAAGATCATTTTGTGACTATATCACATAAATGAGCAAAGAGATAATAATTGTTATGAATTGCAACATAGAATGGAATAACTTATAGGATAAGGTGTCATTATATTTTAAAAATCTATAAAAAAACTATTTCTTATAGTCTCAATTATATATTTAGCAAGTTAGAGTGTCAAATCAATTGTAAGCCTTTACATTTAAATTTGTACTTTATTATTATACATTATAATCTAAATTATTACAATAAATTATATATTATGTATGGTTAGAAATAATCCAAAATAGGGTAACACATACTATTGAACCCATATATTGCTTAAACATTTCCAAACCCTACGTCGTTCTTATAGTTTCATCCTTCTTTCTATGGTTTCAGACTTTTGCCTTAGGGTTTCATTTTCAAACTTGAGTTTCATTTTCAAATAAGATTTTTTATTTGCCTGTTGTCATTGTTTCTATTCTTTTATGGTTTTTATTTTAAACCTAGTAATCTATGTTGGCTCTCATACTAGGTTAGGTTTCATTCTTATGTTTCTTGTTATCTTGTTTGGGATAAGACAAAGTGCTAGTGATATGAATTGTAACATAATCATATTTATATGGATACACTTATGCAACATGTTTCCATGGATCTTCCTCATGATTCATCATCATATATGCCTACTACACAATCCCTCATGTAAGTTATATTAGCTTTGTAAACTGAGGTGTTACTATTGGCCAAATTTGGCCCACATATAAAGTTTTTGCATGGTCTGATGGATTGAGTGGACCAAAGGTTTGAAATAGGCTCAAAATTGTAAACGGAGGGATCCAAGTGGGTTATCACATGATTCAAGCATTTAAAGGCATGAACCAGGTTACAAAAATCTTATAAATTCATCATAACCTTAAAGGATTAATGAAAGGATGAATTTGGCAAGTTTAAAGGACAAATTGTCATTAGTATGTCATACAAAAATGAGTAGACCAACTTGTTTAAGCATTTTAATTTTCACTTAGGAATCCCTTGTGAACCAAATGATTGCAAAACCATGGAGCTCTTTGTGCCAGGATCATGTCCTAAAACTTCCATGCCTTAATGACTTATCTAGCTCAAGTTATAAGCATTCAAAGTTGAACCTATAGAATGGGACATTTACATAGACATCAAAATAAAGCTTAGCATTTATCTATTAGGGTTCAAGGATTGATGATCACATGGATGTCAATGACAGTCACACGAATGTCAAATGATGCGTGCATGGACATCAAACTTAAGACATGATAAATATTTGGTGGGGTTCAAATATCCTAAAAAATTCATGTAGATGTCATAAATGTTCATGAAAACATCAACTACAAGCACACAAACATCAAATTTGGGTCTCATGAAATAGACATTAGGGTTTAAATGATGGGTCCAAGCAAATCTAACAGTCTACATTCAATCATGCATCTTGATCTAATAGTGCAAGCTTTAGTCAACATGTCAAAGGAGTTAGAGGATCTAAATCAATAGACCATGTTCATTTATACCGAGCAAGATCAAAAATGCAAGTGAGGTCAACAAGGTTAGTGTATCTCAAGGATAGGTAAGAGATTGCTAAGTGTCATTAGCTCATGAGGCTCCCAAGAAAAATCAATGGTCCATGTACATCTCATACAAAGTGAATCAACAAGTGAGATTAAAGGTTGAGAGACTAAGGGATATTTGATGGGAGGTCAAACAAGTGACCATGATCAAACCAAGACAAATAGGTATTTTAGGGTCATCTCATCACCATTGAAGCTCAGATAAATTCCATTAAAGGGACACATTGATGTAGTTAGGTTAAATGACATAAAAGGACCGCTATTAAAGCTTAATATGGACCTCTAGATCGAGGGCTTGTATCATGTAAGGTTATTTTTATGACTGTGTTTGCCATTCTTAAAGAGGATCTATGCATATGGTGGATTCTCAGTCCTTGCAGAGACAAAGTGGGTCTATTTAGACCTATTTGGATCAAGAAAGAGTCTATGCAATTTATAAGTCTGCATCGACGCAAAGACTATAAGAAAACCAATAATCTTAGATTGGTTTTCTACCTATATAATGGACCTATGATCCAAACATGGAAATGGAGCAGATATGTGATTAATGCAAAAGGTCTCATCTTTTGATGTGGATCCATGTTTGATAAAGTAGGTACTAAATATCATTCATGGCATGGCTTTGTCAGTTTCAAGATTTGAGGATTTGATCCTCATGAGCAAGTCAAGTGGGATTAGGGTCCCAAGGTGGAAAAAAGATAGTTAGAGAAGTAGTTAAGGGCAGTAATTTCATTCAAGAAGACTTTGTCATCATGAAATATAAACCCTTATCTTCTAGTGGGATCTCTCAGCTAATGAAAGGAGCTCGAAGGTTATTGGAGAAAAAAAGGCTAGTTTGTTGGAAGAAGGCACATATGTAAAAAGAAATCAATGGGATAGCACCACCTGAATAGGATCCTTTCTCCACTCTCCTATGCATTGTTTCCATCTCTCTCTCCCCATTTTACTATATATAGAGGATTTTGAGCCAAAAAATGGATCCCTATGCATCCCTCTCTTGGGCATGACTAAACTCTGCCAAGATGGAGCTTGTAACCTCTTGAAATAAATATAAGACTAATTCTAATTTCATTGTTTTGGTATATTTTGTACATGTTAGTTTGATTTTTATATGCGGTAGAAACCTCTCCCTTGTCAAGTTCTGATCTCACCTAGTTACTATTTAATCTTGTTATGCATGCCATGTTTAGTGTTCAAATATCTTTCGATCAAATCTCACATGTGGATACTTTGAATGGTTAGTGTCTTAAATTAGACCTCTCCATCACTTCCCTCAGATTTTGATCATTTGGTGAACCTTTGCATGAAATAATTATGTATGACAGATATTTGGAGTCCTAGATCTATTGTTTTACTTATTTCATTAGTGTTTTAAGAGTTCAAATAGAGTGGATCAACCATCTTTTAGGTGAATCACCATTGTTAGCTTAGGTTTCCCTTTCATGTTATCTCTCTCTCCCTTTTCCCTGGTCAATAGTAGGTTTTGGTAGTGGAAAGGAGCTAAAATGATGCATCAAAGGATATAGCCTCATTAAAAATTCTAGAGGTCTAACCCCATTATAGGATGCCCATACCCTTGGTTCACTCTCATGTTGAGCTATATTTAGAAGTAGGACTTGAACAATTTTTCTTCCATCAAGGTGAAATCTAGACCTCCAATAGTTCTAGCACGCTTGATGGGACAAAGGTCCAAAGTAGTAGAAGGATTTTTGGTGTTTTATTCTACATATCAGCCTTTGGAGGCATTCTAAAAACATAAATGGTGACTCTGAGCATCTATTAGCTAGTTTAAATAGACCAAATACCTAATCATCATTATCTGGTATGTACAATCAATCATCTTTTGATCAAAATGTTTATTCTCTACCTCAACACCACACTTATCAAGAAAATAATGTTTATGTGTTACCCCTAATTGGCCCTTAAACAACCTATCATTCCTATCATGGCCTTTGTCCTCCTCCCACCTCTGCATATTACCAAGGTTAGCCTCTTTTACATTCAAATTAGTCCTCTTTTTCCCCTTATCAAGCTCAGGCTTACCTTGTTACATCTTTATTCAGAGTCAAGCAAGCATTATCAATTTATATTGAGTTGATAAGGGAGATTGGTAAGGGTTTGGAGTTTTCTCCAGTCATCTCTATCCATGTTCTACAAAAATCAAGGAGTTCTCTTCAGTTAGTTAATAATAGATGGTCAATTTGTGAGAGTGAACAATGGTCATCTTGTAACAGTGAGGACATAACAATGATCAGAAACAGGGTCCAAAATGCAGACAATATGTTAATATCTTATGAAGAGTAGTAGGTTAATTTAGATAGTCTTATGGGCCATATTCTCTCTAAGAGCCTCAAGCTCAACCTTCAAGAGTTCTTGATTAGCCCCTAGTCAAAGTCTATCCTTGTCAAAACTCAGAAAGGCAATATTTGACCAGATAAGAACAATCATGAAGATTAAAGAGGGGGTTAAGCTTGGACAATAATTCCCTATTATTTCCATGGAGGGGATAAATATCTTCTTGCAAGAGTTTTGAAATGTATGGGAATTCATTAAAGAAGTTGACTATCCACATATTGAGAAGCAAGAGATGAAAGGGTAGGTATTGTTCATTGGAAAAGTGTTTGGCCAATGGGATAAAACGTATGTCAAGCCTGAGCCAATTAGTTTGCCCTGTCCTGCCCCTATGCCCATTCTCACTCAAGAGCATGTAGTTATTCCATAATGGATCTTCTCCAAAAAATTTGACCCTCGCTATGTCATACCTTCACTTCTGAGACCACCCTCTCCTATAACCATTAAAAATTAAGCTAAAGTGTCTATTGCATACTCATTTCCATCATGGAAATTAGTTTAGAAGGTCATAAAGAAGAAGGAGGAGGTGTCATTTGAGGCATTCCAAGAACCAGTCCTGGTAGAGGAAGGGTTAGTTGTGCAAGAAATGAATCAAACAACTATAGTTCAGCTTAATGAGCTTGGTGTACAAGAGTTTTGAGAATCTCTCTCCTTTCCTCAAGAGCCACCAAAAAGAGCCTTCAAGGCCCCTATTTTTAAGGATACTCTCCTAAGTTGCAAGAAAGGTTAACTTCTTCAATCTCCCACCATCTCCCTCATAAAGGAAGAACCTATTTTACAAAGAATAGAGGAGGAACATGCAGTTATGGGTGAGCCTCAAGAAGACAATGCAAGTGTCTATGATGAGGAGATCATAATAGGCATCCCACTTCATCCAAAAGGTGAAAAGTCAAGTTTGGACTAGAATTTTTAGCATGGATTTGACACAAATGAATTGGATCCTGATGAGGATAATTCTCAAGGTAAAAATAGAGCAAATTTTGAATGGACTACCGAAGGCCCATTCTACATAGATCAAGAAGAGGATCAGGACCAAGTGTCTAAAGTGGGTACACTTCAATATGAGGTGCCAAATGAAGATATCCCTAATAGTTTGGATCAGGAAGAAAATAGATCAGAGCCTGAGTAAGACAAACGTAACATTTTGGATCTTGGTTGGTTAGATCAATCCTCATTTTCAGTTAAAGAATGAGATGAAACCTTGAGTAAGGTTAATGAAGAGGACATCTCAATTACTAAAGTGATGCAGTTTGATGAACATGCCAATGAAGAGCATCAAAAGCATGATGAGCTAGACCTTGATTTTAAAGATGAGCCTCTCCTCTCTTCAGAGGAAGAAGACCAATCTAGCTATTATAGATTGAGTCTTGATGAGGTTGAGATTGACATCCTTTCCAATGACCAAGAGGAGGTTACTTTCTAGGATGAACTTGAATATTTTTGTTTAAGTTTGGGTGACACACCTATACCTTTAGGTAAGTACATCCAAGAAGCTGATCAAAATGAGCATTTTGAACCTAATACTAATGAGTCATCAGAGGTTACAATTGCAACTTTGGTCACTTTGAAGGAATTATTTCCTCCTCAAGGAGACTATGATCTGATTATGCCTAAATAACATAATGATAGGGCATCAAAATGTAGGAGCTAGGTAAAATTTGATTGCTCAACACTTTTATTGATAATAGGATGCCCTATCAAGTACTTAGTTTGGTTATAATATGACAAAGAGGAGCAGCCATCACATGTGCTTATTTCAAAGCACAAAATTGAGCCATCAAAATATAAGGTTGCAGGTGATCCTATAGTCCATTTTAGAGCAAGCCTTAAAGAAATGGACTAGTATGTCTATATTGGAGACATGCTTAACCCACCTCATCCACTTGAGAGCATTCCAAAAGGGTCAGCAGTCAAGCATCTCAGCTGACATATTATGATCTCTCAAAGGCAAGGTGTTTTCCATCCTAATCCATCACAAGTAAGTGATGCTAAATATTATCCATTTGATCTAGGAGGAAGATAATTTTAAAATGCAGCCCTATATATATTAGAGTAGGTTCATGATTTTATCTAAGTGCCTTTATCCACATTTGTTAAGTAGGTTAGTTGTTTTTTCTTTCCTATGGGTGCCTACATGTACTTGCCCTTGTTGTCTTATTTATTTCTATTCTTGTTGCTTCAGGAGAGGAGTTATCTAGAGGTTTTAGAAAGGGTCAACCTTATTTTTAGATTTAGGTCAATATATTGAACCAGAGAGGAGAATTCATTCCCAATGGACTAGACAAGGCAAAATGGTCTAGGTTATCTTGCATAGACAGGAATGCAACCCCTATGAGTCTCCAAAGATGTTGGCCAAATTTGGCCCATATATAAATATTTTGAATACTTTGATGGATTGAGTAGACCAAAGGTTTGAAGCAAGCTTAGCATTGTAAATGAAGGGATCCAAGTGGGTTCTCACATGATTCAAGCATTTAGATGCATGAACCAAGTTGCACAAATCTTATAAATTCATCATAACCTTGAAGGATTGATGAAAGGATGAATTTGGCAAGTTTGAAGGAATAGACCATCATTAGGACATCATGTAGAAATGAGTAGACTAACTTGTTTGAGAATTTTTATCTTCACTCAAAAATTCCCCATGAGCCAAAGGATTGAAGTGCTATTGAGATCTTCATGTTAGGATCATATCCTAAAAATTTCATGCCTTGGTGATTTCTCTAGCTCGAGTTATAAGCATTCAAAGTTAAACCTACAAAATGGGACATTTGCGCAGATGTCAAAATAAAGCTCAACATTTATATATTAGGGTTCAAGGATTTATGGTCATGTGGACATTAATGATTATCATGCAAATGTCAAATGATGGGCATGCAGATGTCAAATTTATGACAGGGAAAATAGTTGTTGGGGTTCAAATATCCTAAAAAATTTGTGCAAATGCCAAAAATGTTCACATGAATGTCATATATGGGCACGTAGATGACAAAGTTGGGTCTCATGAAATATAAATTGGGGTTTAAATGGTAGGTCTAGGAAAATTTGATGGTCCGCATTCAATCGTGCATCTTGACCCAATAGTGTGAGCTCGAGTCAACATGTCAAAGGAGTCAAAGGATCTAAATCAATGGACCACTTTCATTTATACTGAGTAGGATCAATGGTCTAAGTGAGGTCAATATGGTCAACGTATCTCAAGAATAGGTGAGAGATTTACAAGTGTCATTATCTCATAAGGCTCCCAAGAAAATTGATGGTCTGTGTACATCTCATACAAAGTAAATCAACGAGTGAGATTAAAGGTTGAGAGACTAAGGGATCTCTGACAGGAGGTTGAACATGTGACCAAGATTGAACTAGGATAAATAGGTATTGCAAGGTCATCTCATCACCATTTAATCTTGGTTAAACACCATTAAAGGGACACATTGATGTAGTTAGGTTAAAGGACCTAAAGGGACCACCATTAAAGCTTAATATGGATCTCTAGCTCAAGGGTTTGTATCATGTAGGGTTATTTTTATGATTGCGTTTGCCATTATTAAAGAGGATCGATGCATATGGTGGATTCTTGTTCCTTGTAGAGATAAAGTGGGTCTATTTGGACCTATTTGGATCAAGAAAGAGACTATGTAGTCTATAGGTCTGCATTGACATAAATATTATAGGAGAACTAATAATCATAAATTGGTTTTTCACCTATAGAATGAAATTATGATTCAAACATGGAAATAGAGTAGATGTGTGATTAATTCAAAGGGTCTCATCTATCGACATGGTTCCATCCTTGATAAAGTAGGTACTAACTACCAATCATGACATGGCTCTATTGGTTTCAATATTTGAGGATTTTATCCTCATGAGCAAGTCAAGTGGGTTTAGGGTCCCAAGGTGGAGAATAGGTAGTTGGAAAAGTAGTCAAGGGAATTGATTCCATTTAAGCAAACTTTGTCATCATGAAAAATAAACCCTTGTCTTGTAGTGGCATCTCTCATCCTATGAACAGAGCTCAAAGGTTATTGAAGCAAGAAAAGGCTACTTGGTTGGAAGAAGGCACACATGTAGAAAGTAATCAATATGCTACCACCACATGACTAAGACACTTTCTCCACTCTCATATGCATTGTTCCCATCTCTCTCTCACTTTTTCTATATATAGAGGCTCTTGAGACAAAAAATAGATCCCTCTACATCCCTCTCTTGGGCATGATTAAACTCTACCAAGATGGAGCTTGTAACCTCTTTAAATGAATATAAGACTACTTTATGATTTCATTGTTATAGTATAGTGTGTACATGTCAGTATGATTTGCATATGTGGTAGAAACCTCTCCCTTGTCAAGTCTTGATCTCACCTAGTTACTAGTTGATCTTGTTATGCAGGTCATGTTTAGTGTTTAAATATCTTTTGTTCAAAGCTTTCATGTGAATACTTTGACTTTTTAATGTCTTGCATTAGAGCTCTCCATCACTTCCCTCAACTTTTGATCATTTGGTGAACCTCTGCATGAAATAGCAATGTATGACAGATATTTAGAGTCCTAGATATAGTCTTTTACTTATTTCATTAGTGTTTTAAGAGTTAAAATAGAGTGTGTCAACCATATTTTAGGTACATCACCATTGTTAGCTATTGTTTCCCTTTCATGTTATCTCTCTCTCTCTCCCTTTTCCCTAGTCATTAATAGGTTTTAGTAGTGGAAAGGAGTTAAAATGATGCATCAGAGGATCTAGCCTCATTAAAAATCCTAGAGTTCTAACACCATTATAGGATACCCATAACCTGGGGTCAGTCCTACATTGAGCTAGATGTGGAAGTAGGACTTGAACACTTCTGATTCTAGTTAGGATGTATCTATACCTCCAATAGTTACAAATAAAAAAAATATATATTTATTCACATGAACTCATAACTTCTCCTGCTACAATTAGCATTACACCCCCACTTACTCATTTGGCATGATATGGTCATGGATTTGAAATTTTACAAAACTATGGATATAATAGTCAAAGATTGGAAAAACATGCAAAAGGCATCATTGAGCCTATTTGTATATCTATTCAAAAATGCTAAAGAGGCCTTGGATACATACATCAGTCATAAGTTACTAAAGGTTAAATCAACTAGTGCCTATAAGGATACATCACAAGATATTCATATAGCTCATGATGCTCATATTAACAGTAATTTCCATGAAGAGAGTATCACTGAATTATAAATTGAGAAAAATATTCCATTATATATTCAAGCGGGAGTATTAATAATAGGGTCAAATATGTATTTATAGATATTGATTCATGCATAAACATGTGCAATGAAAATAATCTAGAAGCATACGATCACAAATAATATCAATACATCAAAGGACTTCACATTATACCACCCCAAGTATTTAGGACCATATCATTGAAGGTGCATATGGGACCCAAGATAGTGACTACTTTATTCCAAATCATGCATAATACTATAAAGTACAACTTACTCTTATGGGAGTCTTGGATACATGCTATGGAATTCATATCATAAACACTACATAGGTGTATAAAATTGATGCATGATGGTTATTTTTATACATCTCAAAATATTGATTCTTTTAAGTACTAAACTTCACCATAATCTATTAATAGACAAATCAAAATATTTCTACAAAGGATAGATTTTTTGTGATTACATGAACCTCCTCATCAGCAATTACAAAAGTTAATTGAATACAATCTTATATCACTCCCTCTACCTATAGAGTTGGATATGAGTATGCTTTTACCTAATGGATATTTTTAGTATTTCTATACAATAATTATCATCAATATGTGGGTCATCCTACTAAAAAATGTTTCAAATTAAGGCATAAGATACAAAATCTTGTTGACTTCAACTCTATTTCCCTTATGACAATAGAACATTCATGTGTGGCTTGAATATAATTTCACATGAAATGAAAACATTTTATGTGAGAATTAAGGATAGTATGGACACCATTGGTGAACAATTTACACCAAGACAAATTTAGTATGATTGTGATGATGGATATTATGCATGAAAGGATTCCTTTACATATTTGGACATAGATACATCCAATGACTTTGTCATGTGGATAAAAACATTAGTACCACCTGATATAGGGCCTACATATGGATCCCTTTATCCCATCAACACATAATCTATTGTACATATCTTATTTATGCTTTTTTGATTCCCTGTTCCGTCTATACTTATATTTGCACATACATGTGTATATATATTCTTACATTGATAATTTTTATAGCCCTTGGATTTGTCTTTATTTTTGGTCATTGCCTCTTGATCCAAACATCCATGACATCTATCATGTAATGCTTATTTTTACCTATCACACAAAATTTGTGGCATATCATTATGCTTATTATTTACACTTACTATCATTGGGGCTTCCATTTCTCATACATGATCACATACATCTATGGTTACATGTTACATGAGAATATACATGGCCTCCTCATCATCCTTCTCCACCACTCACATAATCCTTTGAGTTATTATATGGTGATAAACATTGGCAATGGGGACACATTATTTGCCTTCACTTTCTCCACATAACCATGCTATTACATCTAGTACACACTATGCCTTGATGCATGTTGTGGATTTTTTAGATCCATCCCATTATCTATTTATGAAGACTTGCTACTTAATCTTGATTTTATTATCAATATTATTCAAAACTACAAAAACATTAAAATATTCAAAAATATTAAATTCAAGACTTAAACATGACATGATTTATAGTTACATATTTACATATGTCATTTTTCACATGTTTGGTAAATGGCACATTATTTTCTATATGCATGCATTTCATGGTATATGAGTATGATGTATAACATATAGATCATGCATGGGTACATATATATTGGAATTTCCTATACCCAAGGGCCATGCCAATGATAGTGACATATTATTCCATTGGTCACAATATTACCGGTTATATCTTTATATGACCTTTTACCATGTTGAACTAAATATATTGCTTACACATGCCTTGCTAGTTATTCATATCTTATACAATGTTACATGGATATGTTACTTTAATATGATGTGATATTTACATCCATGGATGTTTTAGACTAATTTTCACTTTTTATATGCTTCATTAATGTTGTTTATATTTCATGATAGGATAGTCATTCCTTGTCTATTGTGTGTGGCCCTTGGCCTTGTTTGTTATGACATTTATTAGTCCCTTGTTTGTGACATGTCCATGTCCCTTGATTGTGGCCCTTTGCCTAAATTATTAAAATGTTATCATGTCCCTTTTAAATGGACCTTTTATGCAGCCCTTAGCCTTATGTGTGACATTGATTGCTATATGTGAGCCTTTATTGTGTCTGTTATAGCTAAATCATTGTGTGTTTTACCTATTGATCTTGTTAATATTGTTGAGCTTGTTGAGAATGTTAATTTTTTGGATGTCGTGCTCCATATCATACACCCCCCATTTGTGTGTGGTGCCATGACTCACATCATATACCTCTCTTATTTTTTAGTCTTCTTCAGTGCATATATCAGCGATGATTGCTACTATGTACCTAGTTAATATAACATGTATATGTCTTACATTACATATGTTTCATACTTGCCTTAATGACACATACATTACTATGATGATATATTATCCACATGTTTACATCATTCTACATGATTACATATTTATACATGATATTTTTAACTCTTTATTTTGAGATGATTGACTTGTATGATATGTATGCAATCACAAATGCACCATGTCTATGAATTAATCTTGGATCAGATAAGATAGATCACACTTACACTTCTGATTAGGGATACACTTATTAATCAAGATTATGACCAATATGGGGATCTGCTAGACCCAATTAGGGGATCACTTGTATCAATTTTCACAACACATCATGATAGGAAGGGTTTCAAAGCCTACAGTCTAACACAATCACACAACAACCCTAATGGAGTCCTAAGGCTTTAAATGTTCACTCTATTCTAATAACAAGAAAGTAAAATCTAATCTAGTGCACACCTAATCTTGTGGCACAAAGTGGGGGTTAGAAGCAAATAAAATAAACATGTATAGGGAACTTCAATTAAATTAAGAATGAGTAACACCCTAATACATAAAATATGAAAGATAGTATTATTCAAGCCAACACTTATGCTACTTCTATCTACTAAAAGAGAGGAGAACAAAGTTAGAATATACTTACCTAAATGTGAGCCCGTTGAGACTCAATCTCTCCCTTGGCCAAAGGGGATTCACAAGAGGTTGTTATGGTTTGTAAGGATCTCTAAGAAAGACCAAAGCATCCAAGACTTATCCACAAGATTAGATTCTAAAAATAAAAATCCTAAGCTAAGTCTCCTCAAGTAGAATGGTGGAAGAGAATATTGTGAAGAAGTGCGAGCAAATAATAACTCTTGATTGCACATATGAATAATGACCAAAATGATCTTGTATATATAGGTGGATCTTACCCTAAATCTTTCTGAGAATGTCGATTGTATGGGGTCAACCTAGTCAACCTAGTGTGTTTTTGGGGATAATTCACCAAGTTTGAGCTAGATCGACCAAAGGGATAACAAGCTAAGAAAGTAAAGAATACCCCTAAATTGTACTGGGTTGACCTAGTCAACCCAGTACAACCAATAGTTCAAAAGGAGTTTAAGACAAGAAAAAGAGGAATGAAAGAGGAAAAGAATAGAGGAATATTCAAGTCAAGATAAATAGCTTAGGGAATGGTTTTGGGAACTGGTTGGATTAGTAATAATGTGTAAATAAGGGACACCAATCATATGAAGCACCAAAGGTCTGCCCACCCCTTTCCCAGTGCACCCCTTAGGGCATGCACTCAGAGAGATTGAGTCTTGATAGGTTCCTACAAGATGTAAAGCATCAATAATCAATAAAAGTTTAAAAATATTATGTGTATACAAGATACATCCCTCACATCAAAGGGGGGAATATTAACAAGATTCTTGTAGAGATTTAAGCCTCAAAGTGTAAAATATTCATATTTTCAGATAAAATACATGATTTAGATATTTCAAAGTGCTTTAGATATCAGTTGGATTCAAGAGTGGGATATATATTTACACATTGATAGATATTATGGGGCATATGCCAATAATATGCACTCATTTTACAAAGACATCAGTTATATAATATAAATTTATATACACTTTGGTGCATTTGTAATGCATATGTACATTTTTTTATAGGAACAACAATTATAGGTTTTCACATACATATACATTTGAGATAAATGATCTTAGATTTAGCATATATATGTATAACATTCTATATTGATTGGTACTATTTAGTGGGAATGATGCTTTTTCATCAACACATACTATGAAAGTTTAAAATTGGCACTGATTCATGGGGAATGATACTTGTCCATGCACATGCACACTATTTTATAAGTTTAAAACACATTTGTTAGTACTTATCATTGAGCAACCTTGAATATATAATTCCACATGCAATATTTGATTTATGTTTATTGAGGTAATGTGGTTTGAGATTTAACAACTCTCAATGGCCTTAACATTACTCACGACAAAACAAAAATTCATCTTCCACCTTTCATCTTAGGGTTATAAGATTAGTTACATGAGTTAGTACGGTAAATGTTTATACACTTAAATACCTTGTCACTACTCTCTATTCATGAGGGCTAGGGAATTTATCTTCCCAACCCATAACATTGCCTTAGTCATAAAAATTTGAGACTGGATCACCTCTAATTATTTAAAATGGGTCAATAAGAAGAACCACTTTCTAATGCTTCAATAAGGAAACATCATCTCAAAAGAGTTAAATGGAAACATGGTTTTACCCACATGCAAGTGCATTCCTTCCTTGATCTTAAAAATTTTCAAATTTAAATTATAGTTCAAATTTCAAATTTCATTTTATGAACAATGACTGCTACATATCCATTGTAGGTTTGCATGGACCTAGCTACACATTCGAAAAGACAAAGTGTGTTGTCCACTTAGGTGTATATTTATCCTTTTAATCTAGTTTTTGTATTACATTTTAATACCATAGTAAAAGGGGGAATTTATCGATACTAAAATATAGTATATACACTTGGCAATGTCCTTTTTGACCTACCTTCACCCTACATTACTTATGCATACATATATGACTCTAATTTATTGATATCTTGTATGCTTGTGCTATTTATGGGTCCAATCCTTGTAAGTTGTTTTTAGTCACCTACATAAATTACCTTGTTGTATATACAAAAAAAATACTTATCCTAATCATACATATCTATATCATCAGATCATTGTTCTTGTATCTTGGATAGTAACATCAGACTCAAAACATATTGTTTGATAATATTGTCTGAGTCCAATGTTTTCATCATTTTCCTATCAATGTTTATATTTCAAAATCAAATCATTCATGTGGGATAGTCCATACACCTACCATGTCGATGACATGATAAATTACCTAAAGAGTCTCATATAAATACAAAATAAGTCCAGATCTATTGATCATCTAACATTTTTTTGGATTGCATCTATACATTATTGCACATTCAAATGGACTACTCTATTCTTCTAAATTTACCAATTAGTCACAAGAAGCAACTCTTATCCAAGTCTAAATCACCTCAAAGACAAGCCAAATGTGTCATTTTCTAAGGGTTTAAATTTATATCATAGGTTGCATACATTCAAGGAGCACTAATTGTACACATACACCTAATGGGGGGAACTACATAAAATTTGACTTGCCTTTTTAGAGTATTGGATATGTAGGAATAACTTATCCATTCAATAGGGAGTGCTTGGGGTTAGTTCAACCCACTTTTATACCCTTTTTACAAGCCTAAGTTTATCACTAGAAGTAGACATAGGGTTTCAAGTGGAGACAAGTTTATATGACTCGCACATACAATCATACCTCAAGATCACAAACACATTCACAACAAAATCATTCACACCAACATGTAATGAACATAAGGGTGAAAATCATGCAAATAGAACCATCAGGGTTAGAACATAGCAACTACTAGTACCAACCCAAGGCTAACGATAACATCTAGGCACATGTATATATCTAAATCCTGATCTAAATAGCCTACACTCCACTTTTATTCCTACCGTTTAGCCTACCTATAGTCTCAATCCTCAATAGAGTAGTTAACCACTAAGTATCTTATCCCTTTTTGGTACTTTCTATATTTAACAAGTTAGTGTGTCAAATCAATTGCAAGCCTTTACATTCAAATTTGCACATAATTTTTATATATTATAATTTGAATTATTACAACAATTTCTATATTATTTAGGGTGTTAATTAATCCAAAATATGATAAAAATATATACGTGTATATGAAAAATGATGTCTAATCTACCAAACATGGGATAAACAACATACATCATTGTAATAGCTAACAATAACATGTTATGCTTAGCTCTTGATCTTTTATTTTTTATAATATTTCACTATTGGAAAACTTTAGTATAACTATTGTTACAAAAAATAATAATTTTCATGACGTTAAAAATTAAAGTAGCTAGTAAGAATTCACAACTCACACTCCCCACCATAGGAACAAATCCAATTCAAAAAAACACAAAAAAAATAAACACTAACAAAACACAACAAACCAAACAACAATAAAGAAACTACATAGGAAACATCAAGAAATTAAGCACAGGGCACCACACCAGAAGGGAAGGTAGAGGATTGTTCTTAGGCGGTTAATCACTCCAAGAGTAAGGCTCGATTGAGGGAGGATAAGGATCGACCCATCCATCCATGGGGTTTGGAGGAAGCAAGTAAATCATAATGCCCTACCAAACATGAAGTTTCACCACACTACCAACATGGTCAAGACCAACAGGAAAACCCCACCAAGATGGACTAGCAGTGGATTTCCCACAAGAAGTCAATGGACTCCAAACCCCCATTGGTTGAGGAGTAGGGGTTGAGAAATGGTTGTGGCTATGTGAGAGGCTCTTGTGGCTTCAAAGTGCCAATGGTGGATAACCCTATGGTGAATAATCCAGGGGGATGCAAATCACAACACAAGGATAAATCCCCCTAATGGTCAAACATCTCTCATAAATGCGTGATTTCTATGGTCACCTTTTATGCTTGGTCTTGAAATTGCATAAAGGCTGAATATATCATAGACACCTTGTCATTAATATAAAAATGACAAGATGTCTCTTCATTGTTAAAAAAATTAGAGTTTCTATCTTTCATAATTGAAACATAATAATAGCTCAAAAAAATTCTATAAAAAATTTATAGATGCTAACCAATTAACATAATATCCAAAGAGGGAAAAATATAATGATAAATACTCAGGATGGAAAGGCTAAAAGAGACTATGTGTCCATGCCAAGTAGATTGAGCTTTGGGGCATGTCTATGTTTGAAGGAATCTAACCTAGAATAGACTGGGCACTTGGATTGATCAAATCAAATATTAAAAAGATGTTCTCCAAGTAGAAGACATTGATAAACCAAACACTAGAGAAAATGAACAAGCTTGGGTTTTAGCTTAGTAGTCCATATTCTATTGAGTCAAGCAAGTAAAGCCCTAGGTAAGAAATTAAGCTTCCAACGCGTATTGAGCATAACTAAATACATTGAGAATGGGTTCATGATTTGATATAGGCCACTTGAAGATAAGTTCTTGAAAATATTATCATAGTTCCATCTCTAATAATTCCACCTAACACATCAAGACTACAAGCCCAATTTGTTGAGCGTAACATGTGGCATTAACTCCTATTTATGAAGAACAACTAGTAAGTCTGAATTTTTTAAATTGAATTTAGATTTTAACAAAGGAAAAGGATTCCAATCATGATTTGAAACCAAATCCTTCATAGTTTAAATTCCTCACTTGAAAACTCTTAAAGCTCTAACACCAAGAAACTCTATTATAAGGAGACTAGTATTTGTCATAATAGGAGACCACTATAGGTTATGGTCATTGAAGGAAAGATCACTAAAAATTCCATCAACAACCCATTTTAAATAGGGTTTGAAAAATTCACAAGCTTTCTAGTTACTTTTATCCACAAATGAGGCCTCAATTTTAACTCGGGTAGGAGTGATCAATAAAGTGTGAAAAGCAATATTTTGATAACCAGACTTATCATAGGGAGATTTAAAAGAGATACAATGACATAAGAGGATTTTTCAAGATTCATCACCTTCAATAGCTCTGATAACTCATTTTGCACCAAAAAAAATGCTTTACTTGTAAATATTAATAATCCTCATACCTATTTTATCATGAGGAAGACAAAAAAATATCCCAAACAACTTTGTGGACCCCTCAAGTTTATTCAACATTAGACTATATAAAGTCTCTGAGAATATTCACCAACTTGTTGTAGGAGGCTTTAGATATAGACCAACAAGAGGAATAGTAGACATGAGTAGTATCTATAATCTTAGTAAATGCTTATAATTTTCTTGTTAAAGGGAGAGGCTTGATGACCCAATACTCATCCTTTTTCTCCATTGTTCATGGCATATTGCAAAAACTCTATAGGGGAACTATTGAAGGCAAATGGAATGCCCAAGGCTTTAAATTTATCTGCTCAATTAGTCCATTTAATTTTTTAGTGGTATAACGAATATTGCAAGAGCGTCATACTTTTCCTAAAGAATTAGGTTTTATTCCATTATATGTAGGATCCAGAACCTTTGAAAAAAAGGTCTAGGAAATGCAAAGCCTCCATAAAATATTTTTCTTACTCTTCAAGACTAAGAAAAGTATCATCATCAAAATGGCCATTGACGAGTTGATAGGATCTATCAGGAATAACAATTCCCATGATGAGACATTGTTCAGATCTATGAGCAAAAATATATCCAATAGCTTTAACATATAAAACATATAAACCTAGCGCAAGAGAACAACCTTATTGTATAGATCGAAAGAAAGCAAAACTATTAGAATTGATCCCATGGATAATGAGATAGGATGAGGCATCCGAGAATACATTTTGGATAGAAGAAATAAAAATTTGACCCAAGATAAGAGCCTAAAACATAGCAAGAATAAAATGCCACTCGATCCTATCATAAGCTTTTGCAAAATCTAATTTGAGAAAGATGGTTCACTAAAGAGTGGCTCTAACCCACTCCATTCCTTCCCAAACATCAATAATGTTGCATAAGATATATCTATTTTTGATAATTCCCATTTTTTGTATTGATAATGCCAAGTAGGAGGATTAGTAGGTGTTTAGCAAGAGCTTTTGCAAGGATTTTCTATGACACATTGAGGAGGGTGATGGGGTGCCAATTGGTGATAAGTTTGGGATCACTGGTCTTAGGGATAAATTTTATGTTTCCATTATTAATAAGGGAGCTGAAATAATATATATAGAGATTCCTTGTAGACTTGAAGCAAATCAAGCCCCAAAAAATACCAAGTAGCTTTATGAAATTGATATGGGAACCCATCAATGCCTAGAGCTTTATCATTACTCATACATTGTAAAGCATGAAATAGTTCATCAAGAGATAAAAGTGCATCACATAAGTTTGGGTCATCTCGATTGATTTTGCAAGGAACAACATCTAAACATTCTTGCAAAGTTTGAGCTCTCTCCATTGTTTCCTCTTGGGGTTGGAACACTAATTTATAGTGGTCCAAAAAAGATGTGAGATGTCACGGATATTAATAAGTATAAGTTGAGATGACATGATGGCATTAATCTAGTCTCAATTTTTTTGGCTCTAAGATATTTGTAGAATTATTTGGAGACTTTATCTCCAATTTTAATCCAATGGAGGAAAGCAAGAATTTTTGCCCCTCTAGCCTCATGATTGTCTACAAATTTGATTGGTGTTTAAGAGAGGCCACTAAGGACTACATTTGAGAGTCAAATGGATTGCACTCAAGGAGAGAGGATATCCTATGGTATTCATTGAGCACAACACCATCAATCTACTTTTGAACAACTGTCATTTGTTTACCATAATGGTGGAGAAAGATGGTGGTGTAGAGGATGGCCTCATTCCACCACTCAATCTAATTGGTGGTGTAAGGTAGTCATGGCGTAAGATTCCACACTCTAACAATGAGACAAATGGTGCCCTCATGGCAGAGGAGGGAGGTTTTAAAAAATAATTGATTGAGTGGCACCTTGAAGTGGTTATCACTCCACTCCACTCTACAAGTGATGGGATTGTGGTTAGATAAAACACATTCATAATACATGATGATAGGATATCCATTAGAAAGAGTAAAAGTGAAGACATGTTGCTCTGAAAGCATATAATGATCTAATCACTTGAGGACACTATCAATACCAACATGAAATTCATACCATGTAAACCAAGTAATGGTAATTAATGGCCATTGTTAGAGAAGAGGGTCACAAAATACCATTGGTTTTTTTAATAAAACCAAATCTCATGTTCTCCCACACACCATCACATCAAGAGGGCACCAACCTTGTCTTCAAGACTCTTAACCATATTATAATATTTTAACAATTTGTTTTAAAAAATATTTGAATGTCAATGAATTTGGAATTATGTGAAAGTCAAAGGTGTAGATTGACATCCAATGAGTGTGGGAACTAGAATGGAGGTTGTGATGATTAGGTCTCAAAGCTAGATGTGGGATGTCATCAAATGCCTATAAGTCTTTAGCATTATTATCATCATACCATTATGCATCAATAAATTTTTCCTCTTCTTTTTATTTTTCCTATATTTTTTGCATATGTACTAGATTTTTCTCAACCATGTATGATCATTTATGTATTGTGTTTTGGAATAGTATTATTTTAGTTATGCTTGAAGCATTTCCATTTTGTTTGTCATGGTTACAGTCATGTTGAATCATGATTCTATTTCCTTCATATAAGGTGACGTACCAATTTGGTATATCTGTTATAGCCTATATTTGTTGAAACCATTGAATTCAAAGTTTAGCGCTCAACTGATTGGTAGGGTGTATCACCAATATGAATGTATCAACAACCTTTGGCCCACAATCAATCGATATCATAAAATATCAAACTGATCCTTCAAGAGGTACAATGTGTTACAATCCATTGATACTGATAATGCAATATTGTGTGTGCTTGGATACTCTTCCTAATCAATCTAAATCTATTGTCAATAGTCACCCTCAATGTATGTTATAATAGTAAAAATTTCTTGTTGTGGACACTTGTAGCTCATGTGTGATCTATTTGTGTATTGAGTTCCACTATAAATTACTATTGGTTGTTCTTGTTTTACTGTATTACCTTAATGATCCCTTCATTATTATAGTTTTGAATTATTTGTTGCAATGCTACACAATTATATATTTTTCTCCCAATTATTCTATGTTAATCACAATAGGTTCCTTCTTTATGTGATAAACATCTCCTAGCTCTATGTCTAGTAGTAGGTAACATAATCATTTTTGTGTCAAGTAGCATTTGCAATATGATGTGCGGTTTATCCTCAATGCTTTTTACTTGTAATTTTATAAGATTTTTTGCATCCATAAACTCCACATTGTTCACTGAATTATGATGTAAACCTTTAATACACTACCCAATGTGAAGTTGTTCTTGTGGCCAAGTCATCTTTGATTTTAAAAGAAAAAATCTTAATGGTGCACTTAGCATATGGAGTTGTTGTTAGCCAATATTGCAACAATGATTCCCAACATTTTAATTGTATTTGTTGTTAGCCAATATTGCAATAATGATTCCCAACATTTTGATTGTCTTTAAGTGTTGTCTTTCCTTTATCATCTTGAAATTGTTATTGACTATGGAATTTTAAATTATCAATACTCTTTTTATATGAATTATATTGATACTCTCCTAGACATATAAGTGTAAACATATTATGAGGTAAATGCTCATCTAGATACATTGGTGTGAAATTTAGTTTTCCCAATAAATCATCTATATTCACTTCCATTCCATTCCATTATCGTCATCATCAGTGTCATCATCTTTTGTAATTATACAATCTAGATTTTAAAAATTAGCCATAGGGGAAGATCTCGTATTGTTTCTTTTTATTGTTCAGCAGTAGTAGGTATTTTGTTCATTGTCAATTCATTGATTTCCATACTTTTAAGTAGTAGCTACTTTGTTCATTGTCAATTTATTGATTTCCATACTTGTAAGTAGTAGCTACTTTGTTCATTGTTAGTTCATTGATTTCCATACTTGTAAGGGGTTATTTATTATTTAATTTACTCAATGCCCCAAACCTCATACATATAATTTTTCCATTGGGATTTTCTATGATGGAGGCACTATGGAGTAGTGAATAGAATCTGATTGTGAATTAAATTATTTATTAGATTATATCATTTTATAATATTTGAATGGATTATTTTTCGCATATCATGTATATAAATGTCTATTATGCATGCATTTCAAGCATATATATATATATATATATATATATATATATATATATATATACATATATATATATATATACATATATATATATATATACATATATATATATATATATACATATATATATATATATATACATATATATATATATACATATATATATATATATATATACATATATATATATATACATACATATATATATATATACACACATATATATACACATATACATATATATATATATACATATATATATATATATATATACATATATATATATATATATATATATATATATATATATATATATATATATATATGGTATTGTTTCCATAACGTGTATCCAAGGTTGACCCAACAGTAGGTTATAGTGTAAATTATTAGGCATGCCCTGAAATAGGGTAGTCAAAGTCTTGGGTCCTACTGCTACATTCAATGATATTGTTCCAAATTACTAGTGTGGAATATTATCAAAGCATTTTATGCTCTTATCTGATTTTTTGATAATATCCATATTAATGCCTATCTAATTTTTTAATAATATCCATATTGATACCCAATTATTACAAGTGTTATATTGCATATATTCATTCCTAATCTATTATCTATTAAAGCACATTTGACTCTCGTATTTTCTATTTTCCTTTAATAAATAAATGGAGATATTGTTCTATTATATAGGAAAATATTCATTTTCAAAGGAAATCATAATTTCATCATTCTTTAATGCATTCATAATAGAATAAAAATATAAAGGATCTGTATCATTTCCTAAAGTTGTATCATGCAGTGTCTTATATAGAATATCTTTGTTTATGGTTTACCTCTTTAGTAGTGAAAGGACAAAAATATTAACGTGTGTATTATTTAGTTGATCAATGATATCATACTCTTTGCTTTGATTGGTTGGCCTCATGGGAGGTGGAGGGGGAGGAGGAACATGTTGATTACCTTTGTTCAACTGCGCATGTTAGGGCACCTTACTGCTTCAAGTGGTGACAACATGGATCTCAGAATACAATATAAGCCTTCGGTGAATAATGGGGGTAATATAGTAGCTATCATGAGCTTGAGGTATAGGGAGGAGGAACAAAAGGTCATACTATCCTTTGACACCAAGTAGTAACTAAAGGCATCTAAAATTCGATGTTTAGAAAGTAGGAATTGCTAAAGACAACTGAAGATTATTTCTCATTAATATCAACCGTAGAGTTATTATACAATGATTTTTTTTTTTTTTTTACATAATTGTGAAAGATAGAGTATTAAAGGAAAACATGTAATAATTACAATCATAGTTTGAGTTAAAAATTAGAAACTAATAGCCATGAAAGATCTATAAATGAAAGGAAGTTAGAAATTAGGTCTAAAATTCAAATTTAGATTTAGAAAACTAAAATTGTAAGAGATGAAGGATGAAACCCTAAGGAAAGCCTAGGGTTTTACTCATTCACTATTAAGGATTAGGGTCACCAATATGTTTTACCTTGTTTTTTATTTAATGTGATCTAAACAACAAAAAACTTTCAACACTCAGATTGTTTAAGATATATATCAAACAATCACAATTTAGTAATTATGGAAAGCATTAAGAAGATTAAAATACTTACCTTGTTATGAGTTTGTGCAAGTTTGAGATTGAATATAATGACTAAAAGAATCGAAAAACATATAAGGAATCGCTTGGATCTAGAACTCAATGTTTGGGTCTATTGGACAATTACGCTAGGATTTGGATGTCTACATTAGACAAAGGCATCTACTTCTGCTAGATTCATCATATTAAGTTGTGCCTCTTTGTTTTAGTATAGGTCATTATGCCTACATGTAAACCATCTTCTTGTGTGATATTAGATGCTTGTTATGTGTGCATATCCATAAAACTTGTCTCCTTCACTTTAAAAACCTAATTCTAATTTTAACACTAGGTTAACCTATAAAAATGGGAAAGAGTGATGGCTTGAGTTATCCCCAACACTCCACAATGAATGGTTGAGCATTTTCTATGTATCCAAATTTTTAATGAAGGAAATCGAACTACACATAGTTCTTCCCTTTAAGTGATTGTGTACAATCATGATCGACTAATATGAATGCATATTGTGATTTAGCTTTCAACATTTGACAATGGCAATTTGACTTGGCTAGGGCCTATTCCTTGTGACTGATTTCTACTTTGGGAACTTTTGAGTTATTCCTCTCAATGTATAAGTGATAGATAGATGTTTGATAGGTGCTTTTTAAATGAATGATAGATATGGCATAGGCTTACACTTGAATTGTATAAATAACTAACCTTTTGAGTAACTTCTCACGCCATTGACATGTTAAATGTATGGTTAGCACATAAATATGATATCAATGTGTAAGTGATAGATAGATGCTTGATAGCTGCTTGTTAGATGAATGTTAGATAAGGAATAGACTTACACTTGAATTATATAAATAGCTAACCTTTTGGGTAACTTCTCACACCATCGACATGTTAAATGTATGGTTGACACGTAAATATGATATGGATTTGGAAAATGATCATTGATTGATGCATAGACGAGTCTGACAAGGTTAATCGGCTCCAAAAATCATAAGGTGACTAAATATGGCTCGAGGTTTTTGGAAAATAAGAATACTAATTTGATGATCAAGAGGCGGTCTAAGTATGATATCAAGTAGGTTAGACACATAATAGGGAATTCTTTTAGGTGACTAATAGCAAAATGGGAAGGTCAGACCCATAAAAGGCAAGTGGATAGGAAAAAAGGGTGTAAAAGAGCCATGCATAGGAAAACATTGTGTATGGTAAGCATAAGTCAACCTGACATTGCCAAGTGTGTCTAATATCAAATTTAGTGTCTACAGTTAGTGTGTTGAGTGTTGATAACACCCACACATAAAATAGAAATAGGATGAGACTTAATATAGTTTGTTGAAGAATAATAAGATCACAAACAAACAAAGTTGTGCTAGTATTTGCATTATGAATTAAAATTTATCCTAATATGTGGTTAGTGAAATCTCTAATTTTAATCATAATGGTTGAATAATAAAGATAAACTATTATTTGAAAGAATATTCAAGCTTTAACCCAAATAATTTGAGATCTCCAAATGAATTTGTAACAATTTGAATTCAAAATATTATATGATATCTCAAAATTTGTTCCAGCCCACAAACATATAGATCCAATTAACAATAAATTAATAATAATTTTTATGTATTAAAAAAATTCATACATAGAGATGTTGCCATTGGCACTGTAATAAAAATACTATTTTTTTGTGATATAAATTCTTCAATCTCGAGAGAGATAAAATTGAACTTTAATGAAGCATCAAATAATATAAACAATGGAAAATTGGTTAAAATATTTCCAAGTTTTAGTAAGCTCTTGTGCCCTTCATTTATAACAAATACAAAGAATAAAGTACAAAGGGAACCTATTGAATCCTCATAAAAACTTGAGAAAAATAGATTTAAATATGCAAACAATATTAAATCTACTCAAATCCTTACAAATATCACCAATATGAAAGAAATTAAAGGAACAATCAAAATTAATAACAAATTCTTACCATCATTTCACATCTCTTTGGCTTCCCTCTAGGATGTTCCAACAGAGTCTTCAATGCAACTCGACCAAGTGATGTTGGATTGCTTGAACAATGGCTTCAAGATAGATGGCTCAATGGATTGCTATGATGGATGCAATATGGGATATGAAGGCTTAATACAATAGAGACAACGTAGATTTGGATTTCTTCCTTGTTCTTTCATGCTTGGGGCATGCCTCTATTTAAAGAGGTTTTTGGAAGGGATCTGAGAGGGAGATTTCCATCTCAAATTTTAAATTTGAAGAGGGAGAAGGTTTTGGACTTTGGAAGCCTCTAGACCTTCTTTAGGAGGGAAATATGTGAGCAATAAGAGAATTAGAAAATTAGAAATTAGGTGAAAAGTGGGGTTGTGGGGTAGATTAAGATTTTAAAGAATTATAAAACTGGGCATTAGGTGGAAAGTGGGGTTGTGGGGTAAATTAGGATTTTAAATATTAAGAAAATGTGAATATGTGGGAAGTGGGATATTTTATAGGATTAATTGATTAATTGACTTAAGGGGACAAAAGGGGTAATGTTAATATGGGAATAAGAGATGAGATTAGGCATAACTTTAGTGAGCAGAATTAGGTGCATACATTTTACCCCTCTTTGACAAGGCATTGTGAGTGGAGAAAAGTGGAAGCAACAATAATCTTTCAAATAAAAACCATGTCATAAATGAAAATGTTGTTATTAGGTATGATGCCCCTCGAGGGAGCATGTAGGGAGAAACGAGGTGGATAGTCACTCGAACAGAAATCCCTAGGGGAGGATAAGACTAGTAAGGTGATAAGGGGTTGAGATGCCACGAGTGTTGATGTAGCTACAATTGAGATGCCCCAAGCATAAATGCTATGGGATAAAGTGGCTTAGCCACAAGAGATGAGTTATAGACAAATGACCAATGTCTAGAAGAGATGTGGTTTGATTGAAATAATGAGACTAGAATTCTTGAGACGTAGACATGGTTCAAGAAATAACGAGATGGGATAGGTCACCAACTGATGATAAGGTCTGAAGCAAAGACACATGTCTGGGATGATGGAAGGCCTATAGAGGAGATGAGATGACTAATTAAGGATAATAAGCCACTGTATGTGAGATGTGTAGTTGTATATGATGTAATGATATCGAGTGATCCATCCAAGACAGAACGGGAATTGAAGGTTAAAAGTGGCCGAGCTATCCCTAGGCACAAGACTGTGACCAGGTGTTGCCTACATAGTCTTAGGAAACCTTAGGGTAGTGTAGTTTTGATGGGAGGGGCAAAAGACATAAAGATGGAATGAATTAAATTTGATGAAGAGTGATGGAGGGGTGGTAAGATGGATGAGTTACGACATGATTGGGGATGCCCCTAGCCAAGATACATGCATAGGGGGTGGGAAGGATGGTGTCATAGTTGTTGAAACATCCCAAGGGGGAATCAACCGTAATTAAAGAGAGATTTGTAGTATGAAGACTTATCCCAAGCAAGGACACATGCTTAGGATAACTGTGGGTATTGACTGGAGGATAGACGAGTGTCATGGTAACGTCAAGAGATATTTGATGAAGGATGAGGATACTGGTAATGCCACGACAGTGGTTAAGAAGAGTAGGTGACTAATGTGTGGATGAAAGGTGAAGAAGGCCAATAGTTAAAGGGGTAGGTAAGTGTATTAATCCTATATTTAGTGAGATTAATAGGCATAGAGGGAAAAAAGTGAATAAATGGGAAGCAAATAATAAGGTGGAGGTACCAAAAAATGGAGTTGATATCGAGGAGATAGTTTTGGTGGAAAAGGTGAAGAATGGTGTTAAGTTGCTCATGTGAGGTGGAAAAATGGGGTAATAGGAGTGGAATGGTATCGGGTATCGCTAAGAGCTAAGTTTTAAGGGGGGGTCTTGTAGTAGGAACTTCAGAGGATTTTTTAAAAAAGGCCAGCATCACTACGAGCCAAGTTTTATTGGCTAGAACGAAGGTGAAACCTGCATAAGTGTGTTGCATAGGTGGCCACCATTGCTATGTGCCAAGATGGATAATTGAGATGGGTGGTAGGGTTTGAAGAGCTTGTATAAGCTCTTCATCAGTGGGTGTATGCATCATTTGTTTGCATACTTCTAGATTAGGAATTCTTGTCAGGAATTGAGTAGAACATCATTAGTGTCGAGCTCAGTGACTCAAGGGAGGAAGGCATGGTCATTGAGGGAGAAGGCAAGGAAGGCTCAGCCACCACTTAAGCCATATTGGATGTGGTTAAAAAGATCAAAGGAAAATAAACGGCATAAATGAAACATAAGGCATGGAAGGAAAAGGTAAAAAGGTTGAGTTAGTATAATGCATTTGGAGAGAGAAGTCGTGGCATAGGTCGATGGCATAAAATCTAGGTATTTAGAATGGTGATGAGGCCGGGCAAGAGGATCGACATCAAGGTGAAAGCCAAAACCAAGTATGGATTTAATTGTTGGATGTTTATTTGTTTTTTATGTATGTTTATAGGAAATATCTATGGTGAACAAGGGTTTGAGGGTCCTAATAGGGATGATCATGGATCGTGCAAGCAAGTCAAGGGGTTTAGGGGGTCATATTGAATGATAATTGGGTGGTCAAGGAGAAGGGATGCCACCGATTTAGGGATGATCATGGGTCAGAGCATGTAGAAGTCATGTAAGTAAGTCGATCAAGGATGTGGCTGCATCTTAGGGGAAGAAAAATTGTGGGTCGAGGGGAGTCATAGGAGGAAAAGGAGTCACAGGAGGGTGTTTGTTACTTGTGGAGGGCGGCATCATAGGAGGTTGCAATTAGGTGGGGAGAAAATAAATCTGCATCAAAGAATGGGGGATTTTAAATAGTGAGTTTATTTGGGAAGGTTTTAGATTATATATTTATTTTTGTTTTGCGATGCAATGACATTATTTGACTGTTAATTGTGTGTGTATTATAGGGGGATCAAGATCGGGAGATAACGATGGTGGCAGGAAATGCATCAAGATGGTTGCAGAGATGGTGACACAGTCATTGGCTAAGGTGCATGTACCAGTCATAGAGGCATGGGAGGAGAATTAGAAGTAATAAGGGTATTGGGAATTTTGTGAGCCAATTAGTAGCTACATAAAGGGGGCAACTAGATTTGCAGTACCAAGTTGCACGCTTATAGGGTTAGTTGCTTGAAGAGATATGCATATGGTAGAAGTACTAGATCGAGTTACCTCATTTTTAGAGTAGGTGAATCATTGAGAGGTGCATATTGGGGTGTTGCAATGATAGATGGATCAAATATAGGCTGACCAGATGTAGTTGTAGGAATGACTAGAGCAATAAGAGGTAAAGGCATGAGTCACAAGGATGGAATGAAATATGGGCCAAATACTATTGGATGCCCTAGGGTTCAAAGATGTGATAGCCTAGATGGTAAGGATGACATGGGAGACATAATATTAGAGAACCTTATATGAGCATGTGGTGCCGGTAGGGCATAGGGCTCCTTCCTATAGGGCAATTAGTTGATCTGAGAGGACACCAAGTTCTAGGTCATCAGGGCAGTCAATGCATCCACCACTAAGGCCACCACCATAGGGTGGGATGTAGGGTAGTATATATTCATAGTGTAGAGTTTTGGCTCAGATGTAAATATATGTAATCATAGAATAAATTATGCAAAAAGAGGTTGTAATGGCTTGACAATATGTGAATATAATGTAATGATCAATATGATGTGAACAATAATAAATAAGGACATGGTTGCTTTATTATGTCATGGAATGATAATGATAGGCAATAAGATAATAATGTGAATGGTTAAGATGTGTACATGGGGTCATGGGAAAAAATTATTAGAAAGCAACAAAGAAATGATGTGATGGTACTCTATGAGTGGGGATACTATTGGTTAGAAGCAATGATGGTTGTTGGGATTCATCCCATCAATAGGTGTGGGAAAGTGATACTGATGATTGTGGGGATATAGGTGTTATATATCACATGAGGAGGTGAGGCATTTTCATCATGGTATAAGCTTTTGCAATCATTCACTTAGTGAGTGTATGAGGTGAACGTGCAGGTGTTCCAGATGTTGCAAGTGATGGACATGTTGGAGGTGATATTATGATAGCAACAACCAGAGGATCTGACACTCCAACCACCATGTAGAATATGGTTGTTTTGATACACCAGGTGTCAGGTGAGGAGATGCACCCATGGCACTACAAAACCTAGAGGCATCCCATTGTTTTGGAGGGGTGACTTGTAGGGGAATTGAGAGGGAGAAGATTTTAGATGAGAGCAGTAGGATGATGCAACTAGTGGAATGAGGGAAGTGGTTTAGGTATCAACTCCATCCGGCATGTGCTACTACTATGGATAAGTTGGCCATAAAGGCTAGTATTGTCCCCAGAGGGAGTTGGTAGATGAGGGATCTATGGAACCTAGGTGAGGTGGTTGGTTGGTGGGAACCTCGAGATTGACTTGAGTACCTCCCAGGCCATGATCGGGGTAGGTATGGGCTTGAATTGCCTATGTACTAGTTGTTGGTATAACATTCAGATATTTTTAGTGTGAGTGTTGTGGTATTGTTAGGTGTGTTTAGATTTTTGAATGGTGTGTGATTTTTGTAATTGGGAATAATGTAATAAAAGTGTGCTTGGCTTGTTATAATATGGCTTAGTGTAATCTTCCTACCCAAGGAATTTTATTGGTAGTGAAATAAGTGATGGAATGTCTTGAGCCATGTGGATGTTGCAATCCATTTTTTTATTACACTTGAGATTATGTGTGTACCAATGACATGATAAGAGTCAAGGGTACAGTGAATTCACAGTGTGTGGAAACTCTGTTGAAAAGTGGCCTTATCCGATCAAACATTCAGAGGCCACCAATACCATCCTTGTTCCCATAAAAGTTAACAACATAAAATATATTTAATGCTAATAAGACTTGTTAAATAAACAAAACAATGCAATATGTATAGAATTAACCAAATAGATTACACACAAGAAAAACAAACACACAATCACATAAGACAATTATACAATAATATACGCTGATAATAAGGATATAAAAAAAATAGGCAAATAGCTAATGATGTGATTATAAAATGGTTATAGACAGTGGGCCTAGTGATGATTAGGGGATATGTACATGGGGTATATGGTGCCCAGAACTATCATATGTCGGAACAAGATTCCAACCAAGTCCAAAAGTAATCGTATATGGGGTTTAGGGTGACCCCTCGAGATTCGGTATCATAATGCTAAACTCCTAAATTAGAAAACCTATATTTGACCCTTCCATAATGATAATATTAGTGGGAAGGTGTGAACCATGGTCTTAGAGATAACAAAGGACAAACGGGGATGGGATTTGATCTTAAGGATAAAAAAAAAGACATGCTTGTAAAAGAGGATATGATGGGATAAGGGATAGTAATAAGGATGTGATAGGACTTCTAGGGACATAAAAAAGAGAACTATGAAGATGAGACTCCAGAGGACTTCCCCAACAAACATCCCGATTACTCAACAAGTAGTGATTTCTCATGGGTTGGAAAACATTTGTCCCCTGTTGTTGCACAAAACCTGTGATGGATGCCCATTGTTAAGACCAAGGTCAGGAATAGGTTATGTTACCATGATGTCGAGAACTAGTTTTCATCATGGTACTTGCCCAAGGTGCCAGAGAACTGGTTTTCACCATTGGACATTTTTTTTTTAAGATTAGACTATTGGGAAGATGTGGTGGAATGGAAAAATGGAAATGGCCCCAAGAGTGGGGACTCATAGATGGAGGAAGGTGGAGCTTGTCAGGTATAGAAATGATTCAAATGCATGATATTCATGGGATCATCAAGCTCTTCTCCATCTAATGTGGCCAATTTATATGCTCACGATATGAACTTGGAAATAATGATATAAGGCCCAAGCCAATTAGCTTCAAACTTCCCCTTGTCTCTATATGTGTTAGTATTATTTTGGTTCTCCTTCAAAACTAGGTCACCAACCTCGAATTCTCTGGACTAGATTTTCTTACGATATTGGCCTTTTAGCTTATTCCGATATGCTCTCAAGTGATCAAGGGCCTTCTAACATTTCTCATCGAGGAGATCTTATTCTTGTAAGCATTATTATCTATAATCATGGTCAGCAATGATGCCCCTTAGTGAGATTCAAAGGGAGGGGATCTCTACTACTAGCAAGATTGCTTTTGTCCCATAGACCAAGGCATACGGAGTGGCCTTAATAGGTGTGCAGTTGCTTGTGTGATAAGACCAAAGAGCTGGATATAGTTGCATGTGCCAATTTCTATCATCCTGATTGACTGTCTCCTTAAGGATATTGATGAGGATCTTATTTGTGGCTTCAACTTGTCTGCTACCCTGGGGGTAATAGGGAGAAGAAAAATGTTACTTGATGTGGTATTTCTGACACAAGGCCTCAACTTCCTAATTTTTGAATGATTTGTCGTTATCTAAAATAATGTTGGTAGGTATGCCAAAGCAAAAACTAATATGATTGATGATGAATTTGGAGATTTGGAAGCATTGCCTCTACCCATTTAGTAAAGTACTCTATTGCAGTGATGATGAACTTGTGACCATCTAACAAGGTCGGATTAATCTTACTAATCAAATTGAGGCCCCATAGGCCGAGGACTCATGATGGGTTGTAATTTTTGTGTGGGGGAATGAATAAGATTTCCATGTTCTTGACAAGCAATGCATTTTCGCATGTACTGACAAGAGTCTTATCCCATGGTTGGCCAATAATATCCAATTCGGAGCAGTTTCTTAGGCATGGCCATTTCACTGATGTGGCCACCACATATACCATCATGAACCTCTTGGATCACACGAGAGGCTTATTCTGATGTCAGTCACCTTAACAGAGTCTCGCCATAACCCCTATGATAGAATGTGCTACCAAGGATTGTGTAATGGCAGGCACAATGAATAAAAGCTTTATGTTGGTGGTGGTTAAGGTTGGGAGTGAGGATTTTATCTTAAAGGTACCTGTAGATGTCATGGTACCAAGGATGACTAGGATCATTGATTACAAAGATTTGGAAAGGACCCCTATATTGATGCATAAGGAGGATCAGATGTTCAATAAGTTCCCTTATAAAATGTCTTCAAGGAGATCAACGAGAGAACCGATGGTGTCCATTGAATCAATGGCTTTGCTACTCCCTCATGGTACTTGTTCAAATGTTATAGACTAAATTTTTTGTTTTGATCAATCAACCAACTGCTTATAAGGGAGTAATTTATTGTCCTTTGTCTAGAACTCATCATTGACCTGCTTGATTATCAATTGTGAGTCACCAAATATTTGCAAATGCTGGATATTCCATTGAATGGATAAATGAAGGCTAGCTATCAAGGCCTCATATTCTGAAATGTTGTTAGTGCATGGAAATGTGAGGTGGAAGGATTTTGGGATTAGATCACCTTGTGGGGTGATGAGGAGGATGTCTGCCCCTGATCCATGTGTAGTGAATGAGCCATCAAAATATAATTTCTAGCCACTTAATTCTAAAGTGTTAATTATAGATTCATCTGGGAAGTTTGTCACAAGGGGCTCAATTACTTCAAGAGGTGCCTCGACTAGTTGATCTGCTACGACTTATCCTTTTATGGCCTTTTGATTGACATATTCAATATCAAACTCACTAAGCAACATGATCCACTTAGCCATTCTTCGAGTAAGAGCTGATTTAGACAATAAATATTTGAAGGGATCAACCTTGGCGATGAGCTGGACTTGATTATTTAGCATGTAATGATGGAACTTTTGTGAGTCAAAAACCATGGCTAAGCATATGATTGGAGTGTAGGTGAGTTCATAATATATTAGTTTGTAACTGAGATAATATATTGCTTGTTCCTTGCCCTAATCATTATGTTGTGCCAGGAGGGCACCTATTGCACATGGTGTTGTTGAAATGTATAAGAGCAAGGGTCTTCTTGAGACAGGAGGTGGCAACACAGGTGGGTTGGCCAAATATTATTTGAGGTTATTAAAATCTTGCTGACACTTAGAATTATAGTTAAAATTAGTCACCTTCTTTAAGAGATGGGTGAAGGGGTGGCATTTGTCTGCAACCTAATAAATAAAGCACTAGATGGCTTGTAATTTTCCCTGAAGACTTTTGATTTGCTTGATATTGCAAGGTGGAGGCATTTCCGCGATTGTTTTTACTTTGGTTGGGTTTACATCTATGCCTCATCTAGAAACTATATCGTTCAAAGATTCTCCTTAAAACAACATGGTGTTCAGACCTAAGGTGAGACTTCCCTAGAATGTTGTCTACATAATCTTCGACTATGTCATGCATCATGTCATGAAAAATGATTGTCATGGCCCATTGATAAGTTGCACCAGCATTTTTAAGGCTGAAGGGCATGACTTGATAGCAAAATGTTCCCCATGGAGTGATAAAATTTGTTTTGTGTTGGTCCTCAGGCATGATTATAATTTGATTATAGACTGAGAAACCATCCATGAGAGATAACATTTCATATCTTGTGGTCGAGTCCTTGATCATGTCAATATTTAGAAGGGGAAAGCCATCCTTGGGATATGCTTTATTTATATCTTAGAAGTCTATGCAAATTTGAATTCTGCCTTGTGGCTTAGCTACAGGAACTATATTAATGAAGTCAACTCCCAAGAACTTTTTCAGCTCCTCCTTGACTAGCAGGGCCACTTTGGGGTGCATCTTCTACATTTTATGTTTGATCGATTTAGCATTAGGATGCACAACCAAGTGGTGTACTACTAAGGAGGGGTCTAGTCCAGGCATGTCCACATAGCTCCATGTGAATATGTCTATGAATTATTTAAGCAGCTCAATGATAACTTGTGAAGGTGTCAAAGATGCCCCTAGTTTGACTATTTTGGGATGTTTGTCTGTCCCAATGTTGACTTTTATCACTTCCTCAGTGAGAGAGAGTGATTGTTCTTGTAAATAAGGAGGCAATGATATTTTTGGAACATCTGAAGCAAGACAATCTAGGAGTTTTGTGTCAATGTCAAAGTACTCTTCATTTGGTTCATTAGGAGGTTCTTCCTCTTCATATTGCTCTTTGTCATTGTGATCATGGGGCTCTTGTTGTTCTCCAAAGTATGCAGATTGACAAAGATTTATGGAAAATCCTTTTTTGTGATCACCAGATGGCATGAAATCTCGAGCTCCCATAAACTCCAAGATTGCTTCATCATTTTGAAATGTATCAAATGATGGATCTTATTTTTTTATCCCAGTTAATTAGTGATGGATAGCGGAGGGAGATGTTCATGGTGGAAATGGTGGTATCAGGGAAGAGGTTGGTGGTATCATGCTCCTCAAAGTGACTACAAATGGAATATGTCTCAATGTCTTCGTCGGGGAGAGACTACTCAGGGATCAGAAAAGTATCCATAATGATATTGTTTAGGTCATCATCATATAGTTTGTACCCTAGACCAAGATATTGTGGATATTTTTGGGCCATGATATGTTCAAAATTTCTTGCTCTTGTTTTCCTAGTCTTTTCCATTTATAATGCATATTTTCCATCATCTTTTGGATGCAGAGATATTATTTTTATGGAGATATAAGGACCTCTTCATCTGGATTAATCCATGAATCATCTGCCTCTTCAATACATTCTTCAGATAGGAATCCTATGCTTAAGAAGGTCATGGGGCAAATTGAGATTTGATTGGATTGACCTTCCGAATGGCTGGGGACCCATAGTTGCATGGAGAGAGTAGTAAATCACCTACACAAAATGTTTTATATTCATAATCTCTACAACATATGGATGTAAATGAGTGACCTCATGAAGTGGATCTGATGTAGATTTAAGCTAATCGGGGGATATATATTTGGTAGTTGTTGGACTGAGGATGTAATTATCTATGTTAGGATAAGGATAGGAGGGTGAGGATTGATCCATCTGAAAACTTTGAAGATGATTGATTACTTTAGGGATGGTGACTTCCATTTCAGAGTGAGGAAATTTGAGACATTGATGTAGATTGATGGAACAACCTGCATTTCATGGATCCACGGATGTCTGAGAAATATATTATAAGGAAAATCTACATTCACAACATGGACTAACATTTGGTGTACTACGAGATCCACAACAATGGTAAGGTATATAGTCCCTGTAGATGACTCTCATTGTCATCATAAGCCTTGATCATAATCAAGGTAGGCCCCAAGGATGCTTTTGAATACCCAAGTTTCTTCAAGAAGTCCAGATTACATAAGTTTAACATTGATCCTCCATCTATGAGAACCTAGGAGACACGATGGTGGGATATGGATACTTTAATGAATAAGGGATAATTATTGTGTGGGGTAATTGGAGGCATGTCCTGGACACCAAAAGTAATCCAATGAGATGGGGATACATGTCCCACTAACACCTGAAATTAATTAGTATCAAGATCACTAGGGACCTTAAGATCATTCAAGACTTGATTTAGTATCTCGTGATGTAAAGCAAATGTCTTGAGAAGCTCCATTAATGAAATTTGAGCTGGTATTTTCTCAAGTTGTTGAGTAATGTCATAATACTTATTGAAAGAATTTGAAATTTTCTTGAAAATGTTCCCTTTTTTATTAGAAAACAAATTAGATGGGTCTTTGTGTAGTGTTGTAGGAACTATAATTTATTGCGTCTAGTGGTGACTACACAATCGACAGTGACCCAGTTAATTTTCAAAATGGTAGATGAAGGTGGAGTGGACTCTCGGGGGTTGAAAATTTTAATGGTGTTGATATATTGTTATGGCATGGTAGCTGGAGTGGTTGGAGGAAGAGGCCTGACCCTAGTCTCTATGTGGGCTCCTATTTCTTTGATCATGCTTGTGTAGTAGGTCCTTGTAAATGCCTAGCTACCCATTTGTTGATTTATTGGAAGGATTCGCTCCTTCTATTTCAATGTCACTGCTTTCAATCAATTATTGAATGCAATTCTTAAGTTGCATACATCTTTCTGTATCATGGCCTTTGACCCTATGGTATTTGCATAATTCATCTTCATGGTACCAATCTGGATTTGGTTGATGATCATCCACAGGTCTAATTTCAGGAAGGGTGATCATATTTGTAGCAATTAATTGATCAAGGACTGTTTCAATTAGTACTCCCAAGCTAGTGAGTGGTCTCTTACCTATATGAGGTTTTGGCTTGCCCCATGCAACTTGGATCGAGGAGACAGTTTGTTATTCTGTTGGGGCTCTTATTTTGAACTATTTGCACATGCTACTGCTTGATATCAGTTACCCCATCTCCCACAACATTCTTGTTTTTGTTAAACACTTTCGATTTTCCTGAAAAGGAGTTGTATTGATTTTGGCCGTGCTCATTTTAGGAGTTTAGCTTGATTAATCCCTTTTCGATAAGGGCTTTTTCAATTTGCATCCCTTTCTCAATTATTTCATCGAAGGTCTTTTAGCACATTGGAGTTTTAGTTGATATTTGAGCTTAGCATTAAGGTTATCAACAAATATCTTGGCCAACTTTTTTCAAGTATTGTACATCGTAGGCGGCTTGCTAAGCTTCTCCACCATTGCAAGAAGTATGCCAGGCTTTCCCCATTTCTCTACTCGGTGTTATAAAGATCTATTATAGAGATGTGTTTAATATTGAATTAAAAGTGTGTGACAAATTATTTTGTTAATTCCCTGAATCTAGACATAGACCCCTCGGGTAGGTGCATGAACCATTCTAAAGCGGGTCCAATAAGTCTTTTTGGAAAAAGTCTCAATATATAGGCATCTTCATATGCTACTTCATGGCAAGCCACATATAACTCTTGCACATGATCTCGGGGATCACCTTTCCCTCGATATTTTTCAAATTTTGGCACTTCAAAGTGGGGAAGGAAAGGTATTTGTAAGATGCTCATGTCCAAGGGTGAGGAGCAAAAATCTTCATATTTGTATTTGAGAGCTTGCAAGCATGAGTCTATTTGTTGGAGGGTCTCCTTCATCACTCTCCACTCTTGTGCAAATGTGGGGTCCCCAAGAGGATTAGTGGTTTGATTTTGACTATTTTGGGGGATATAGGTGTTTTGAGTGTTGTGAGAGTTTTGGGTATTATGGACATGTTGGGTGTTATTTTGACGGGGTGATGATGGATGTTGATTTTGAGCATGGAGTAAAAGATTTATTTGTTGTGTTAGTTGATTTAATCAGTCCTCTAAGACAACTTGTCTCCGGTTAGCCTCAATATGATTATTATGGAGGGGTGTTGGGTGTTCTTCTTTTGCACATTATTGGTCCACACCTTCCTCTTCTTTGGGTATTTGGTTGGTATGTACATTTTGACTAGGTGTGTTAGGATGGGAGGGAGGACGAACTATATGTTGTAGAAGGATACGATCAAAATTTGAAGGTAGTGTGCCCCCTATTTCAATAGCAGTGGCTAAAACATGATCACGGTTTTCATATAAGTATTGCTCAATTAGATTCCTAACCTCATCATTATGGAGGGGATCGAATCGTTCATCTTCTCCTCTGAGGGTATGTATATCACCAAGGGTATTGTCATGATCTCGAGTTGGATAAACTAAATTCCCCAATGGGTCAATGTAAGCTTCTCTAGTCCTAAGTTGGGCATGGGTGTGAGTCACCATTTTAGATGAGAAAAAAAGAGATGTGATGAAGTGTGATAGGTGATGCGGAGGTTTTGAATACTAACATAGTCTAGAAACCAAATTTACTAGTGGTCAAAGAGAATGATGTGATGATTGTTTTAGAAAGGGATGAGATGACTAAGAATTACCAAGAGACAAAGCCTTGTAAGAGACCAATCTAGCAAGAATTAAGGAGAGTGATGGGATCAAATACTTTGTCCACTATCAAAATGGATAGTTTGATGGGTGCTAGGTGAAGAAGGCACCTGATAGGGATGAGTGATGGGTGTTATATTAGAATCTTAATAAGACTATGTATATTGATAATACGTAGTCTAGGGATCTACAAAGTGGCAAATGATGATTAAAGAGGATGAGTGACCACTAGAACTTGATTTTAAGATGGAATATAGTATTCAAGGGCAATGAAATAAATAGGGATGGGAAAGTTATAGGATGGGTTTTAAGATGATGGAAAAGATGATAGATATGGGGTGGTGTGATAGAAAGTATAGGATCAAACAAGAGAGATTAAGGGAGTTGCATAGAATATACAATAGGTATCGTGAGGTATGGAAGATACAAAATGGGTTATAGATGGATGCTAGATACTAGATGGCATGTAGGATAAGAAGTAGTAAATGTGGGATGGATGATCGATACAAAATAGGTAGATGATAGGGTCGATAGGTAGATGAAAGACTAGGAAATAAATGTGAGATGATGAGTATTAACTTAAAGGTGTCTAAGGTGTCATACACAAAATAGGGTATGGTTGATTCAACTTGCAAATAGTACGGATCTAACACAACACTCAAACAATACATGCAATCACAAATCCTAAATTAGTCAATTGAAAATGGTGTGTAACTTGATGTCTGCACCATCCAATGGCTTCACGGGTGAGGCTGTAGGCCGGTGACCTATTACATAATCTATTGAACCCTCTTGACCCTGCTTGCACATGATGGCTACTTCAGAGCTGATACTGACTCCTACATCGATACCCCTGTTATAGCCAAAGGCTCCTAATCTAGGTTTACACAAATGTTTCTAGGTGCATCCCTTATATACGTGAAGGTACAGTGGGATCCAAGTCTGTATAGAATGTTATCTAACCACCTTATATCTTGGAGCTTAAACGCGCCTCACTCCACGAAACCCTTTATGGGGAATTTTGTTTTGGCGTCAAACGACAACTCTCTTGATTTTTAGACTCTACTGGAACATGAAGTTTTTTTAGTGCGTGGTGATGAAATCCACATAACCAGCCCCTAATTTCTAAGACCATGTGTGGGGATGAATTACACATCATGTGTTATCCTAGACCCAAGTGGAGATAACACATAGGCAAACACATGATTAAGTATTTTATGTGAGGAAACACAAGTATATACAATCACACGCAATCGAGCAAAATCACCCACACAAAAAAGCAAGTATATACAATAAAACTGAAATAATATACTATTAGCACCCCATCCTACAAGCACAAAGGTTAGAAAACAAAATGGAGTGTCTTCAGTCTTGAGGGGACCTGCACCAAAGGGTTAGTAGTTTTAGCTTGAAATGATTAGTCCTGCAAGCACACATAAAATGTGTTAATCAAACAACATCAAATGGATGAGTAAAAACGATGTTTGTGTTTGATTTCAAAATTGATTAGCGTAAAAATCAAATGACTTGATTTTAATCTTCAATCAATCATCTCATAGAGCAATACAAGGTAACCTGCAATGAGAAATTTTTAGTAATTTGAACAAAGTTGACTCTTTTGATATACATGAATGCCCAAATGTTAAAAATTTCACCTTTTCTATTTAGTTCTTTCGACACTACAGGGTAGCTAAAAAAAGGTCTTAATTAATATGACTAAATCATCAGATTAACTACCATCCGTCATCACTTTCTAAAATAAGTGATTAAAAATTAATATTCAAATAAACATGCAATATTAACCGCCTAAAAGATATTTGAATGTCACTCTAAATAAAACTATTGACCAATGAACTACTAGGATAAAGACTCAAGTTCACACCATGTACCATCAAAGCTCGAAAACACTTAGGCACATATACGTATTAATTTAAACAAATACCTAAACTAAAGACTACAATACCAAATAACAATTAAATAATTGTAAACCTAAAGAACTAATGACTATATGACGCGTATCGACATAAAATACTATGCATCACAAATGACACATGTCACTCTAACCTAATGTAAGTAGTTGATAGGAATGCCAAGTATGAACAAAATTTTCAAATACCAACAAAAGCATTACCCGCCCAAGCAATTATGTCAAATCTGGTTTGAATAAATAAATTGGTCCAAATCCTAAAAGGCATTCCAACATAATGATTCACAGCACATGAATGAAGTTGCCTTTGTCGAATACAACTGACAGGTGTCCGTTTCGAGCTCTACCAATGTGTGCAGGCTGTGGAAGTTTAGGCGCCAAGGGTCATTGATCAACAATTGGGTTCATCAACAAATAGGTATCTGCTCGACATTAAAAGGGAAGGTAATTTGGGATGCTTGCAATTAAATGTAGTCCGCTAATGCAGGGTCAAACCCAACGCTTGCCATTGTCCTTTCCAGCCTACGATGCCTTCATCCCAAAACGCCAACACACTAATGTAAAGTCGACAATGGAATAAAAGAAGAAAAGATAGATGCCTTTGAAAAGCAAATTCAAATGATTCTGAGCTAAGATGGGGTAAGACGATCTCAATCACAACAAGAGAAGCATGTTAAGCAGCTCCACCAGATAAATTCATAGGCTCCAATATCATTGATACAATCACACTGTGTAACCTATTCAATGTAGTTCCATGCAAATGTTGCAGCAATTTGGTGTTTGAACATCACAACAAAATATCTAAACTAACATTCTAAATTCAACATAGGGAAATGGTATAGGCACCTTGTAGCAGAGTCGCCAATGTGTTGAATATGGAGAATCAAGCTTCAGAACCCAACATTGTTGCACCAACAACACTGTAAAACATCAAAATCGTAGCTATTAAATATCTCGTAAACACCTTATTAATCAATTGATGAGTATGATGATTGTGGAGTGGTGTAGGGTGAAAAGATATGAGAACATTCCAACAGGTTCTAGGTTTGAAACCCAACGGTATTATCAACTCGTGGATTTAATAATTGTGACAAGACAATATTTGAACGTAGTACTAGACCTGTCACTTAATACATTACCATAACAAACGCTTATGCACCACAAAGGAAAGCCCAACTTGTCGACAAAGGGGGATGGCAAAAAGCTTATGCACCACAAGGGCGTTGGCAAAGGCATCATAGAAACTGCTTGACAGAATGCCCCAAAGAAAATTTTATCCCATGGAGTGTCATGGTTACAGGGTATACGCAAAATGGGCTTGTTGACCAGGGTTTAAAGGCTTCTTCAAATAAAGACCTACAAAGATTAGAGAATAGGGCTATGCAAAATTACAATAAAGGAAAAACCAATGGATCATGAGTAGTGGATCAACCAATAACCCTCAGGGAGTGGATGAATATCCCAGACAGATCTAGCTATGAAAATATGAATATTAAAATTTAATAAAAATATCTACACTATGAAATTTTTGAATATACACAAAAACAGAGATATGTAAACATGCACATACTTGAAATATTACATGGTAGACATGAGTTTCTGATTTGTGCCACTGTTATTACCATATATTTGAAAAATAATACTAAAGTCAAATGCTACTACAGAGAACGAAAATTATATAGAGGCCAAGACGTTAAGAGATTCATTTAAAAAATGGGGGGAGGGGGAGTCAACTTATGTGAAAATGACAAAACACTGTCACTACTTACTCCATCAAGGCTGCTAGTTTCCAAGTCACTAATTATGAATGAAATAAATTTTAAAACTTGGAGCTACCGAATTTGCCGACTCTTTTTGCAAACTGGATTATCACACTTCACACTCACAAGATTAGTTCAAAAGGGGAGATCCAACTGTGGTTGCCAAATGAATCCTCGTAAAAACTTGAGCAAAACATATTTAAATATGCAAACGATACTAAATCTACTCAAATCTTTACAAAGATCACTAATATGATAGAAATGAAAGGAGCAATCAAAATTAATTACAAATTCTTACCATCATTTTGCTCTTCTTTGACTTCCCTCCAAGATGTTCCAACGGATTCTTCAATGCAACTCGACCAAGTGATGTTGGATTGCTTGAACAATGGCTTCAAAATAGATGGCTCAATGGATTGCTATGATGGATGCAAGTTGGGATATGAAGGGTTAATGCAATAGAGACATCGTAAATTCATATTTCTTCCTTGTTCTTTCATGCATGGGGCATGCCTCTATTTAAAGGGTTTTTGGAAGGGATTTGAGAGGGAGATTTCCCTCTCAAATTTTGAATTTGAAGAGGGAGAAGGTTTTAGAGTTTGGAAGCCTCTAGACGTTCTTGAGGAGGGAAATATGTGAGCAATAAGAGAATTATAAAATTAGGAATTAGATGGAAAGTGGGGTTGTGGGTAGATTAGGATTTTAAAGAATTATAAAATTGAGAATTACATGGAAAGTGGGGTTGTGGGGTAAATTAGGATTTTTAATATTAGAAAAATGTGACTATGTGTGAAGTGGGATATTTCAAAGGATTAATTGATTAATTAAGGGGACAAAAGGGGTAATGTTGATACATGATTAAGTGATTAGATTAGGCATAACTTTGGCAAGCAAAATTAGGTCCATACACCTATGATCTAGAAGGTTTCAAAATTACAATTGAACTTCATTTTAATGATTTGTTATTTGAAGAAAATTATCCTCTTATCAAGGGAGTTATGCATAATGAAACAACTTCATTCAAGGTTAGAGGGGATTACAAAGCAACTATACTCTAATTTGTTTCAAAGAAATTTTGACAGCCTTTTGAACCTAATTCACAACTATTTTCCTATAGGACATGATTTTAAAATGTTAAGCTTTATATTAAAGTTGATGAAAATTATAGTAATGTTTAGACTAAACATTATTTTTATAAGGCTATGTTTCTATGACTATTATAAGATCCCAAATAGGAAGAATGTACAAGATGAAACTATTAAAAGTGGATATGTTCCTTATTTAGGTTGATTTCAACGTATTAACAATGTGTATAAATGTCATACATTTAAGTATGCTAAGAAGACTGCATTTGAATTGTTTGAATGAGGCTCAAAGAAAAAAAATTTGAAATACTTAGTAAATTTTGAATGTGTGCCTCTTTAATAGCTATGTAAATTTACATATCAAAAAAAAAGTTACAATTTTACCATTGTTTTTGTATTCCTTTGAACATTTTCTTGCTAGATCTTCTTCAATAATAGGCATTCTCAATTTGGTTGAATACAAATTATTTTCCACAACATATTTGTGATCAATCATTGTAGTTTATATGGCTCTCTTTCATTACATTTCTACTCCATCTCTTGTGTATGTAAGCCACGCGCCTGCAAAGCAAACATCCATCCATTTCAATCCTTAACTTGTGCACATTTGGTTTTGACCAATAATTAGACTCTTGTAAAAATTGATTTTAATTAATAATGAAATCATTAGCATTGTAGAGAGATTCTCTTGCCTCAATGTCCCTTTGTAAATAGTGTGTTGTTTGCATTGTCCATCCATATAAATTTGCGTCGTATACATTCCATATAAAAGACGTTAAAAAGTTGAGGAAACAAGCAAGAGGAAAAAATTACTAAAAATATATGTGGTAAGCTACACAATGAAGGAAGATTGACAATTTTGATGCATTAATTGTCTTAAGACCTACAAAGGTGATAAAAAAAATTAGTGATGGTCTTTTCAATAATCAACCTTGTGCTAAGGGTTATTGAAAACTATGGAATGTGAAACAAAAATAAGAAAATTGAGAAAAGAAGACCAAATGAAAGAGCATTAGACAAAAACATGACAACAAATACATTAATAGAATGTGAAACTACTGAAATAATCAATGAACCCTAACATGATGACAAATATATTAATAAGAGATTATCCTAACAAAGAGAAACAAAGAAGAATAATGATAATAGTTTGGCAAAATCGACTCGAGTAAGGAAGCCTTATCAAATAATCAAATTATTGAAGAACATGAAATCCATAAGTTTGCGAACTAGAATATTTGTTGCTATTTCCTATTTCTTCATGGATAGATTAATTAAAGTGAATCGATTACAAATCGATAAATATAATACTCCACAACATACTTGGAAAAATACTTGCACATCACATGTCAGAGTACCATGTATTTCAAATCAATGGTACCTACACAATGCAACCATTGATCAACATTCATGTGACTAACATAAATAAAAACACACAAACATCACTTCTTCATACTAAAACAAATTTTCTCAAAATGCTAGTGCTGATAAAATTGATTGTGTTGTTCAAATAGTGACTTATATCGATCTCTATGATTTGGAGAATCTATCTTGCTTTGTTCAAATAGTGACAATATAACTAGTAACCGTTACTTGATATATAGTGACAATATAACTAGTAACAATTACTTGATAGATAGTGACAATATAATCAATATAACATTTAAGGTAGTAAATTGGATCAACAAGTAAACTCTGATGACACAAATTAAGAACAAAGTAGGGAAGATTCTCCAAATCATACATATCAATATAATTTTGAATAAAGTTCAATTTTTTGACAAAAAACTTTTTGATATTGATTGTTAGTATTAAAAGATGTTGCTAACTAAACTAATATAAATATTTAGCAATATATCATATCTTGGAGTCATTCAAATTGACAAGTAACAGACAATTATGCTTAGTCATCATCCTCTTCAAATCTTCCTACAAACATATGATGCCATATGCATGATGAAAAGTCAATACACCTCCTTTGGATGGTTCCTCCTCATTTTTGCGAGAAAAAATTAGAGTTTAGTGAACACATAAATCTTCCAGTTTTCATGTGAATAAGGCAATACTAATAAACATGCTCAAGGACTAAACATCAAGTGAGGGAATGTTTTAGACCTTAATAGTATTGTGCTCATCAAATATTAAGAAGCATAACTATTATATGGTCATGCCCTTCGACTAACATGGTATAAATGTATTCACCAATGTATTCTTGGTGCAGATGAAAACTAGGGGGCAATTTAATTGTTGCCTCACTCCATAGCAGTGATTCTCTCTTTCGATCTCACAAAGACGCAAGACACAAGATAGTCAAAAACATATTTTATTGATGTTTGAGACAAAATTACAATCACAGACATGGACTAGTATCACAATGTTTTGCCACTAACTTGCAAGCCTCTAGCTTTGTGTTCCCTTTCTCTATTCTTCCTTCGCTCTCTTTATTATGTTGACCAGGAAACCCCTCTCCGCTGAAGAGGATAACCATTTGAAATTTTAGCCTTTGCCTCTCCAACTTCTCATAATCATTGATCTTGTATACAATTACCACACTACACGTGGCCTGCTACCTTGTTGCCACTACCAATCAAAAGCTTTCCATCAATATCTCGCCCATTTGGATTTTTCTTGAGAAATATACAGTCATTTGAAATTCCCTGACACTTTGCTCTTTTCTAATGGACTAAGATCCCCATGAACTAAATCCACCATGAACCAACCGGATTTTGACATGTCACAATCCCATAGCCTCTATGCAATAAACTTGTCCTTGTCTTCATGGTCCCCTACACTCTGTGGACCATAGACTTATTATGTCCATTTAATAGCCACATATGCATCTACCTTTTGAACTATGGAGTCTGTGTATCACGGAACCATTGGAATTCTAAAATCCGCTTGAGGATTATCATGCATCTATCCATGATGTGGTCCCTACCTTTGACTTGAGACCTGCAAACACTTGAGAACAAGTGTGATTGTGACACTGGTCACCTTCATGTACTCATACAATTTCCATTGGATAATGTGGCCCCTATGATTTTTGTGGGCTTCCCTGAGGCCGCAGATATGTTAAAATACATAATCCAATTATGACCACACCACATTCGCTTGTGAACTCTATGGTGCTTTCCCAAAACTGTAGATCCATTAGAATATACATTCTAATGTAGGATCACTCCATGTCTGGATGTGAGCTCTATTGAGGATTTAAATCCTTTATGGCCTCAACGAACACTTTGATTATTTGTGAAGCCTCTGAAACCTACAACTTAAAGTTGCGAAAAGTGATGTGCCCTGAGAAAGTGATCTTTGCGATCCCTCCAAGGTCTGTGAACTTGGAACTTAGCCCATGTGACTTTGTAAAGCTCAAAATTTGTCCCAATAAATTCTAACCAAAATTCTTAGTGTATTTTTGTGATGCAAGATTGTTCATTCACATTTGATGCTCTTGCATCAAACACCTAGGGTAAATGAAATTGTCCATGATATCCTACACATCAACTCATTGTGAACTCATCAATTGATTTTCCTAGTTTAATAACTTTGGATGCATTCATCCAAGTGGCGTCTTCAATTGCTCAATCTTTCCAATTCACCAAGTACTCATAATATTGGTTGCCTCTTGTCTCCTTCCCAATCCATATATCCTTGCACAAATGCACCAATACTAAGTCCCTAACTTAGAACATTTGCAATCTTCTCTTCTAATAGTATGTTCTTTGTACTCCCTGCCACTTTCCTCCAATCTCCTTTTCACCACCATATGCACATCATGCATAGCTTGTGTGTACTCTTCACCTTTAGCACTTCTTTTATTCATATTAGTTGTGCATCTCAACTCACATGCTCTTCTAGGGTTGCTCCCCTACACAATCTAGAAATAACTCCTACTTCTATTAACTAAACTATTGTAGGCAAAATCGACTTGTGCTAACACCAAATCCAACTACTTGGGCTTATTAGCAACCAAACATCTTAACAGATTGCCAAAACTACAAATTTCAACCTCTATTTACACATATGCTTGAGGATGATGGGATGCACTAAATTCTAATCTTATGGCCAACTTTCGCCATAGTGTCCTCCAAAAGTGTCCAACAAACTTAGTATCCCTATTTGATAATATACTATTTGGCAACCCATGTAATCTCATAAGTTCTTTAAAGAACAAGTTAGCAATTTTGGTGGCATCACCAATCTTCCTACATGCTACAAAGTGTGTCATCTTAAAAAATCTATTCACATTAACAAATATATAGTCATTACCTCGTTGAGTTATTGGCAATATAAGAACAAAATTCATGCTCAATGCATCCCTTGGTCTATTTGAAATAGGTAATTGTTGACATTGACTTGTATTTTGATTTTTGGATTTAACATGTTGGCAATCTCTACATCTTCACATGAACTTTTTGTCCATGTTCATTTTTGCCCAATAATATATGTCACTCATCTATGCCAAAATTTTATCATGCCCAAAGTGGCCAGCAAAGCCTCTATTGTGTTTTTTTCAATAGGCTCTCTCATGAAACCTTGAGGTATGCACAACCTCTTCCCTTTGAACAACAATCCATTTTGAACCATATATTCCAACCATGGAGTTAAGTTCGTATTTGTTGGATTCATGCACACTGCCCATGCTTCCCATAAATACAAATCTTCCTCATACAGATCTTTCATCGAGTCAAACCCAATGAATTATACCATGTACTTGTTCACAACAAGAGCTCACAGATTCAAGGCATTTGCAACCTTACTCGATTGCCCACTTTTATGTTTCAAAACAAAAGAATAGCTTTGAAGAAATCCTACTCATTTTATGTATTTATTATTAAGCTTACCATAAATATTTATTAATTGCAACACTTAATGATTTGTTTTCAAAACAAATTATTTTGGAAACAAGTACTACCTCCACTTCTTAAGAGATTGCGCCATCGCATTAAAAAAAGGGTCAAAGACGGAATACTTTTTCTTAGCTTCATTCAACTTCTTACTAAAATATGCAATGGGCTTACTTTCTTAGCTCAATATTGCTTGTATGGTTGCTTCGCTTGCATCAGAGTCCACTTGAAACACCTTCCCAAAATCTGGTAGTGATAACATCAATTATTTTGTTATATTTTTCTTCAAAAATTGAAAGCTATCCTTCGTTGTATTTGTCCACTGAAACGTTTGTCTCTTTTCACAGTCTTCATAATTGGTGCATGTATGCCACTAAAATTTCTAATAAATTTATGATAAAAACTTGCCAAACCATGAAAACTCTTTACTACAAACATATTTTTTGGTGAAGGCTACTCCACAATTGTTTTCACCTTATCAAGGTCAATCCTTAACCCATCTTTTGAGATCACAAATCCCAAATACACTAGCTCCTCTTGCATGAAGTTATACTTATTTAAGTTGACTAGCAACTTCTCTTCAACTTGACGAAAACCAACCTCAAATGTTTCAAATGCTCCTCTCTAGAATGACTAAAAATCAAAATATCATCCAAATAAACAATCATAAATTTACTTGTGAATGGCTTCAATACTTCATTCGCAAGTCTCATGAAAGTGCTTGGGGCATTTGTCAGACCAAATGTCATAATAAGCCACTTGTACAATCCATCATTCATCTTGAAAGTGGTCTTCCACTTATCACCTTCCATTATCCGAATTTAGTGATATCCACTTTTTAAATCTTAGTAAAATACTTGGCTCCACTCAAACAGTCCATCAAGTCATCCATTCTTAAAATATGATGATCTTGTTTATCGCTCTCAAATTCATACACATTCTAAAATCCCCCCCTCTTCTTGGGTGCCAATATGGTTAGCACTGCACATGGTGCAAATTACCCTGGATCAAACCCTTTTCCAGCAATCCCTACCTTTGCCTCCTTATCTCATCATTATTTATAATAGTTGATCCATAAGTTGTCTTGTCTAGCAAACTTGTTCTTGGCGCTAAATCTATATGATGACTAATGCCCCTCATAAGTGGTAGTCGATTCAATAAACAATATCAACATATTCTCCCAACAATTTTTGAATTTCAATAGAAAGATCACTCACCTTAGTCATTGTCACAATTTGCATATGCTTTGAAATGAGAGCAAAACATGTGTCTTCCATCTTTGCCACATTCAACAACTCTTTACTAAAAACTAATATTACCTTAGCATTGTTGTCCACCTTTTCTCCTTTATCTTTCAATGGGCTCAAAGTGAATATCTTCCCATCCTTCACAAGAGTGCAAGTGTTCGATCTACCATCATGCACGACTCGTCTATCATACTACCATGGCCTTCCCAACAACACGACATACATTCATGGGTATAAAATCACAAAAAAAAGCATCATTATATGAACCAAATTGAAAACTCGCCCTACATTGCTCATTCACCAACACTTAATGACCCTAAAGTAACTAAAACCTTCTATGCAGTTGGATGCACTAACCTTTTCAGCTAAGTTTTTCAACCATTTCTTTAGACACCGAATTATTTGTGCTACCACTATCAACAACTACTTTGCAAACTTACCTCCCACTTTGCAAATAGTGTGAAATACTCTTTCTTTGCCCCTATTCATCTATCTCCTTGGTTGGTTTCAACAACACTCTTTTCATCATAAAAGTCTCTCCTTATCCTAACTTTTCTGTGTGTTGGAGACCAAAACACTCTACACTTTCTTCATCTCCATGAGCAATATGTTTAGTCACTTCAACACTCTTGATGTTGTTATGAAATGCTTCTGGAAACTCAAAAGCTCTTTGTCTAACATACTTATTACGCTCAAATCGCTTACCCATGAAACCTCTACCTCTTCCTCTTCTGAATAATCTCCCTCTAGAAGAATAACCTCTTCCTCTTGTATTTTGATTCTGATTTTGAGAGTTGCTTACTTCTTCATGAATCTGTTGTCCTCTTCCATCACTACTTTGTCCTCTCCCTCTAGAGTTCATTTGTTCTTGAGAACCTTCCTCTACCTCTAGAATTCATTTGTTGCCTTCCATACAACTTTTCTTTTGCCTTCAATTCACATTGATAGGCTTCCTCCACTGTTCTCAATTTAAAGAATGTTATTTCATCTAAATGGAAACACATGGCCCATTCATATATCTTAATACCTTCTCTAGATCATCTTCCATGTCTTGTTCATATGGTGTGTATAAATCCCTTCAATATACTAGTTAATATTCATCTCTTTTTGTCTCAAATTTTGTGATTTCTTGAACATACTAATTTGGGAATCTTAATGTACGAATTTGGCCTTCAATTTTATCACCATCCTATCCAAACATTTGATTCTCTCTTTACATGCTTTGTCTTTTAGTTTGCAAATGATCCCACCTTAAAAATGCATGACCCTTCAATTTTGTGCAAGTGAACTTTACCTTCTTGAGTTCCTCCATTGGCTCACAGTCAAAGTATTTCTCCATCTCTTTAATCCAATCCATAAGCTCCTTAAGCTTCCATTGTAGCAAAATGAGCATCCAATTTTGTCTTACTACCAAGCTTTGCAACAATTTTGAGAAATCCACTCTCAGGGTCATCCATCATCATCCATCATCTCTTCTATTACAAGCTCTTGAGCTTCTACTACTTCATCAATCACATCTTCAATATGAATTCCTCTTATTTGCGTTGTCTCCATTGCATCAAATCTTGCTTTGATTCCTCTTATTATTGCTTTCAATCTACAACTCTAGGTACCCTTGGTCTTGCTCCTCTTTCAACGAGGTTAGCTTTGTGTGCCATCAATTCATCCAAATGCAAACTTCTCTTTCACAACTTGCCAATGACTTAGCTAAAGTATTTACACACACAACCCAGCAAGGAAAAACCTTGCTCTAATACCAATTGGTGCAAATAGAAATTTGGGGGGCAATTTAATTGTTGCCCCACTCCCTAGTAGTGATTCTCTCTCTCAATCTCGCAAAGACACAAGACAAACGTATTTTATTGATGTTTGGGACACAATTACAATCACAATAATGCACTAGGATCATAATGTTTCACCATTGACTTGCACATCTCTAGCTTTGCATTCCCTTTTCACGTTCTTCCTTTGTCTCTCTATTTGATTGCCCAGGTATCCCTCTTTGTTGAAGAGGATTGCCTTTTGAAAATCTACCCTCTAGGTCTAACTTTTAATCATCATTCTTGGAGACAACATCCACACTACCCATGTGGCTACGCACCCCATGGCCACCACCAATAAAAAGCTCTCATTGAAACCTTTCCATCGAGATCAATAACGCCCCATTTTGGATTTTACTGAAAAAGATACAGTGGCTTGAAATTCTTTGTAACATTTGGTTGTTTTCCAATGAACTAAGATCCTCGTGAACTAATCATGAAACCACAACATTGTGATATGTAACACGATCTCATAGCCCTTGTACAACGGACTAGTTGTGTTCATGGTCTCTTGCACTCCATGGACCCGTTGACTTATTTAAGTCCACTTAATAACCATGAACGCATTTCCTTTTATATTGTGGTCTCCATGTTTGCACAAACCTACTGGAGTTATAAACTCTATTTAAAGATTATCATGCATCTGCCCACACTGTGGTCCCTCCCTTTGACTTGCACCGTAAGACCACTTGACGAATAGGTCATGATTGTGACACTTGTCACCTACACAAACTTGTGCGATGTTCATTGGGCAATGTTCCCCTCGTGGACTCCATGAACTCTGAGGCTTTCCCAAGGCCACAAATCCATTAAAATATACAATCCAATTAAGACCACGCCAAGTCCACTTGTAAACTCCATGGGGATTTCCCGAGGCCACGAATCCATTAGAATATACATTTCAATCCAAGATCACTTCACATCCACATGTGAACTTCGTTGAGGATTTAAATCCTCCGTGAACAACTTGGAAGAATTTAAGAAATTGAGAATCATGTTGACTGTATACAGTTTAATCATATATTTCCATAAAAGTTTTGCAATCATACTGGCCTAGCCAGTGAGTCTACAAAGCAAAATAAACAAAAACACAAGGTACAAAAGAAGCAATAAGATGGCAGATAATATACAGTTCAATCATATGCTTCTACAAAAGTTCTGCCATCACACTGGCCTAGCCTGTGGGTCTAAAAAGTAAAATCAAATAAAAACACGTACAAAAGAAGCAACAAGAAGGCTGATACCTGTTTCTAAGGGCAGTCCAAACAAAGCTAAAAGAGCTGAAAATGTTACTAAGGCGTTGTTGAATACTGACAGTCAATATAGCACCATGTAAACCATTGGTTGCCATTAAAAACTTAGGCAACATGCAAGATAGCACAGATATTAATTTTTTTGGAACAAGATATGAACTGCCTGACATTAATATTTGATGTTCATATAGATTGAAGGAAGTATGAATAAATCAAAATTTCAAAAGAGACCTTTCTAGGATCTCCAAGGGATACAATCCTGTTGGCACTTATCTCCTTAACATAAGGGAAATTCCAAGTCAAAGCTAAATCTAAACCAATATGATGTTGATGACTGACAAAAAATGAAAAATATGTCATTTCCAGTGACGATATCTGCAACCTCAATTTAATTGCAATGCATATTATTGGAATAGTTGACAGACATTCTAAGAGCCAAAAAACTGCCTAGCTTGATTTAGAAAGGAACAATACAGCGATAATTCTTCAGATAAGGTCCATTAGAGTTTTAGGCTTTAGCATTCTTGGAGGAAATTGTAAATGCATAGCATCATCAAGCTTAATTGGAATGTGTGTAGCAACAAAAACAATTCCACCTTTCCTGCGGTGTTCTGCCATTATATACTCCAAAATTTTCACCCCCTCCCTATCAAGTCCAACAGAAGGCTCATCTAAAAGCCAAATTGGACGAGGGATTGCAAGCAATCGTGCCAACTGCAACCTTTTACGCTGACCCACAGATAACACTTGAGCTGGTTCATTCATGAAGTGTCCCAAACCCATGAATTCTAATGCCTTACGCGACTTCCCGCATTTACCTTCCAACACTTCCCACCATTCTACATTATCTACAACACTCAATTTATTCTTGATTGCATCCTTAAGGCCCAACCAATGCAATTCTACTTTATATAACTCATAGATACTAGATTTTGTGATATCATGGCCATTCCATAACAGATGCCCAGCACTAGGTTGTAGGAATCCTGTCAAAACACGCAAAAATGTAGTTTTCCCGGAACCATTTGGCCCAGTTAATATCATTGCACCTCCATCATGCATAGTCATATTAATATCACGAAGCACCATCTGGCCATTTCTGATGCATGAAAGTCTACTAGCCAGAAGCTTAGGTATCGGCGGTCCTCGTGTCATATTGTAGATTTCAATAGCCAGTTTATAATAGCACAAACTAGCCCGCCACTGATTATCATAGAGAAACCATTTTCTGGCCACTAACGCTCTAGAAATGGCAGAATCTATACAATTAATTCAGCCTAGCTTGAGTTTTATATTATGTATTAGAAATCTGACTTTATGCTCCTTGATTGATGTACAAGTAAACCTGTTACAGGAAACCATGTCACATCAGACTTTTAAAAATGCACATCTAATCCTTCCAAATAATCGCAAGACCAAGTAAAAAAGTTGTCTAGAAGGTTAAGCGACTTGTATTAACTGGATAAGAATGAAGATGTAAAAACAGGAAACAATATTATTATGGAAGCATACAAAGGCTCTTATCTGGAATAATATCCAAAACTACATTCAGGATAGTTATCCATTGTCCTCCTTGCTTATCAACATTAGTGTATTTCCTCGAACAAGCACAAAAAGTAAACGTGTCTTTTCTTTTAACACAAAAAACAAAGAGCTTATCAAATTATCTCAAACAGCACGCTGAACAATTTTGACTATACATTAATAGAATTACCAAGAAGTATCTAATTGCAATTTTAAACCGTTAGTAAATTGTACAGCCACAAAGCCCTATAAATTTAACTATCTCAACGAAAGGAACTCCACTTGGTAGTTATTCCTATATCAATACGAGCCAAAATGCCAATCTTTCCCAAACCTTTGAGTACATTTTCCTTCCAAAAATGATGAAATAAAAGGCACAAACTTAACAAGATATTGAGATCACATTCTCATGCATTCCTATACATCATGTTCTATAACACACATGCATATTAAATGCCTACCAGAGTAGCTGCAATTGTAAACATTGATCAAATACTTGCACGTAGTAAATTTTTTAAAAAATGGCAAATATTTCTCTGACAAAGCTTTTCTAAAACCTGCAAAGAGTAGATTTTGTTTGTGAAGTCATTGGTGTTTGTAAATATCGAGTCTTCAAGAAAAATTTGGGAAGATCATGTATCACCATCGATCATTGTATCAAACCATTGACTTTGAAAATCCATTTATGATGTCAATCCGTATTCTTTCAAGGATCCTCTGATATGCCTGAGGTATCAGTGCTCACATTCTCTTTCTTCCTTGTTCTTGGTAAACTAATTTTCAAACCCCCCACTTTTCTTGTCTATGGATGTATTTTGTGTTATATTGATTTCTCTTCTGGATTTCTCAAGGGATCTTGAATATATGGTATAATTTTAGAATGGCATACACTATTACTCTTCTTCCACTGCTGGAATTACTACCTCACTTCACATATAGCAAAAGCCTTGGCATTACCATACTAGTGAAAATTCTGATATCTACAGACACAAGTCTATCTATGAAGTAAACCATTTTGGAATAAAATTATCTCAAATACCGGTTATTGCTAATTTCCTATTTATCTGTCATGATAATAACCCAAACCCAGGGGAAGATCAAATTCATTACACAGTGTCCCACAGAAAAGGGGCCTATAGCTTATCAGCCCAAATATCATTTCCATAGTAGTCCTTTACTTTAAAACCAGCTCTCGTCAACTAAATTAATGGTGTTAGAGGGCTGACAAACAATAACAATATAAAATTTTAATTATATAGACAAGCCAATGGTGAATGTCCAGTTTGGTACAGTGCTTCACTGTCCATGCACGGTTAGCATGAGAAAGGCTCACAGTATGGGTTTGTTGCCACTGCTTGAGATGGTTTCCCACCCTTTGAGTGGTTTCCTTAAAAAAACCCTCAAACAGCAGCAGAAGCAGCTGATTTAGTTTCTCTAAAGCTGAAGTAGGGAATCCTCACAGTGCCAAAAAGAGCACAAATGTTTTTCACTGAAGTGTATGAGGTAATAATTCTGGAGCTCCCAAAACATAATTTCTTATTCAGCTTGATGAAAATGCTAATTTTTGCAAACAATTTTTTATTTTGAAAGAATTTTAAGGATGAATACAGAATATATTTAAAGGGAAAGAAAAATTACAACCCCACCGTTTCAAGAATCAATAGGCACTTTGAAACATGACACATAAAAAGCCAGCTTAGAACAAGGCAAAGATCCATGGATAAAAATAGAAAACTAAACAAACACTAAATCAAGGCAGTTTACACTCAAAATTCTGATAATATGTAAGAATTGTTTGATTTAGCATCCAGTATTCAAATGCAAACCCTTCAAAATTATCACTGGTATTGTACTTCGAAAGTATCCACATACTAAAACTTTACCTACTAATATGAAAAGTATCAAACCACAAAAATATAAATGTATCAAATTTATCGGGACTGCAAAAATCAGTTTGAAAGAGTTTTTAAACATGACAGAAAGCATAAAGATTCAATAAAAAGTATTTTAAAACTATATCATAGATGTTTCTGGAGAAATAAGCTTGATAGAGATAGGAATGAGGGGGGCCAACCTAATGGCTGCCCTACTCCCCAAACTAGACTTACACAACTAATAGATACACACACAACATGAGACAGTACTCAAACTTGAAAACCAAGAACAGATGGGAATGAGGGTGTCAACTTTATGGCTGCCTTACTCCCCAGCCTAGACTTACCCTCCTAACAGACACATACACAATCAGGACACAGAACTCAAACTTGGAAACACGAAACGCAAAACATTCTCTTTATTGAATGAATGACAAAAGTTACAGAGATTTCATTATACACACATACACTACCCTCACTGAACTATGAAGAAGACATTATAAACTGAATCTTTCATGGACTGATTACACTCTCATCCTAGCAAGCTTCTCTCTCTCTCTCACAATACAAGACACTTCATTCTAGCAAGCTCCTCACACTTCTGCCTCTCTCTCTCTCTCTCTGGAGCTAACTCTCCTCTAGCTCACATGGAGTTGGAACTCACAGAAGTTTCTTCCTAACTGACTCTTCTCAGCTTCGACCAACCGATCTGAATCTCACCTGAGTATTCTGACAAACTGCACTGACTCTTCAAGCTCCCTCCATCTTGAAAAACAGTCCACATGTTGAAAACTGACAATCTGGGTAGTTGCTTCAATTGTGCCTTTACCATGGGTAAAACTGTCGGTTACTGTAGACCGCTGGTTACATAACCGAATGTTAATGCAGACTGGCAATTTCGAAACTGTCGCCTGCATTATGCGGTGATTTTGTCATGGTCCCAAAAATGGGTCAATTGATCTCTATCTCGTTTATCTTCTTCAACACGTACAACATTGTCGTCATTGCTGACAAGTTGCAAAAACACAGAACCATAAATAATTGTGCACAAAACCCAACCCATGTTTTTGGTGGATGCAAGATTGCTTGTTGACCTGGATGCTTCTGCATCAAACTCCCCGAGTAAAATAATTTGTCCATGAGCTCCTACTCATGAATCTTTCATGAGCTCTTCTATCACTATTTTGTGCCTAGCAATCTCAGATGCACTTATCCAAGTTGCATCTACAGCTGTTGTGTTCTTCCACTTGACTAGACACTCTTTATACTCTTTGTCCCTTGTCTGCTTGGCGATTTTGAAATTTATCACCATCTCAATTGTTTCCTTATCCTTCTCAAGCAAAAATTTTCTCCAATCTGCAATTGATAAATCTGAACTTGTTCCTCCATCAGTCCCTTGTCCAATGTCAACCTATATAATCCTAAATGTGAAGATTTCAACATATGTGAACATGTGAAGGGATTGAGTGATCTTGTACTTTCTTCTTCACCTCCTCATTCTCCATAGGTGTCAACCTATCTGCTGCCTTGTTTGGCAGATCCAAGCACCAAACCCATAGAATGATTAATGCTTCTCATAGGTGGTAATCCATCTGTTAAATCTTTAGAAAAAAAATTCAAAATAATCATTCAACAAATTATGCATTTCAAGTGGTATTTCACTCATCTCTTTTGCGATCATAACTTACATCGGTTTAGGGATAAAACCAAAATATGCCTTCTCCTTCTTTGCTTCCTTCAAGAACCATTTACTAGAAACTAACAACACCTTAGGAATGTTGTCCACCTCTTCTGCTTTGTCCTTCAATAGACTCAATGTGAACTTCTTACAATCCTTCACAAGTGTGTAGTTTTTTGCTCTACCATCATGCCCAACGTTTCAATCAAACTACCATGATCTTCCCAACAACACATGACATACATCCATGGGCATATGTCACACAAAGCTTCATCTTTGTAAGACTCAATCTAAAAACTAAACATACATTGTTCATTTACTAACACTTGATGCCCCTTAAATAACCAAGACACCTTGTATGGAATGGGATGCACCATTATTTTCAAGCCAAGCGTTTCTACCATCTCATTTGAAACCAAATTATCCCTGATACAACTATCAACAATAACCTTACCATACTTACCTCCAAATTTGCATATAGTCCAAAAAAGATTTTTTCTTTGCACCATTTCATTCTCCTCCTTTGCTAGTTTCAACATAACTCTCTTCATCATGAGAACATCCCATACTCTGGTTCCTTCACAAGATTTGGGGATGCAATACTCTCTGCATCTGCATGTTCAATGTGATTGCTTGCTTCATTACTCCTATCATTGTTCTGAAATACTTTTGGTCAGTCATATGCCCTATGCCCAACATCTCCACATTCAAATCACTTACCCATGAATCCTCTACCTCTGCCTCTACCAAAGTATCCTCTTCCTCTTGATGAATACCCTCTTCCTCTTTGGCTTTAATTCTGATTTTGAGAAGTGCCAGCTTCTCCTTCATAAGTATGTTGTCCTCTACCATTGTTCAAACTTCACTTGTCCTCTTAATCTTGAGAAACTTCCTCTACCTCAATGTGTTTTATTGCCTTCTGGACATTCTCTTCCGCCTTCAATGCACATTGATAGGCTTCTTATGTTGTCTTCAACTTGAACATTCCTAACTCATCTTAAATGGAAATACGAAGACCATTCACATATATTGAAATCTTCTCCTGATCATCCTCCAATGTGACCAACTCTAATAGTGAACTTGTATAACTCCTCCTTATAATCCTTTACACTCATTTCTTTGTCTCAAATTATGCAACTTCTTGAATAAACCCAATTGAGGTAAAAACAAAGTTGTCATCTTCACAATATCTTGTCTTTGCCTATTCTCTCCCTTTATAGTTGCATGTAATCCCACCACAAGGACGCATGTCCCTTCAGCTTGGTGCAAGGGAACTTTCTTGGGGTCCTCAATTAATGTATAGTCAAAATATTTATCCAGCTTTGTGATCCAATCAATAAAATCCTTAGGGCATAAACTTCCTCCATAACTAGGGGTGTCCAACTTAGGTTTGTTAGCCATCTTTGCAATGGCCTTCAAAAATTTGTCTTTTGGTTCATCTGCTACCTCTTCCACCTAAATCTCTTGAGTTCCTCCGTCATCATCACTCAAATATGCAACTATGGTTCCTATTTTTTGTGCAGTCTCCAGTGCATCCAATCTCACTTAGATTCCTCTTAGCATTTCTACCAAGTCAACTACTCTTGGTGCCCTTCCTCCTCTAAGAGGTATTCCTTTGTGTGCCATATCTACCCCAAAAATGTAGGCTACTCTTTTGCAATTTGCAACCGACTTGACTAGAGCCTCACACACTCAACCTAGGAAGGCACAGCGTTCCTCTAATACCAACTAATGCAAATGGGAATGAGGGGGCCAACTTAGTGGTTGTTGTACTCCCTTGCTGAGACTTACACTCCTCGTGAACACACACACAATTAGACATGGTAATCCAAGTTGGAAACCCAAAACATTCTCTTTATTGAATGAATGGAAAAAGTTATACATAATTCATTACACACACACACACTACCATCGATGAACTGTGAAGAAGACATGACGATCTCAGTCTCTCATGGACTACTTACACTCTGAGTATGGGGCATAGAACATCCTAGCAAGCTCCTCAAGCTTCCTCTCTCTCTCTGAAGCTATCTCTCGTCACCTAGAGTTAGAACTAACTGAAGCTTCTTCCTAACTGAGTGTTCTCAACTTCCACCAATTGATATGAATCTCGTTTGACTACTAAGAAGTTGCAGTGACTCTTCAAGCTCTCTCTATCTTGGAAAACAGTCCACATGTTGAAAAATGACAATCTGGGCAATTACTTTATTTGTGAATTCACCACAGGGAAAACAGCCTATCATTGCAAACCGGTGGATACATGACCAACGAGTAAAAAACCACCACCCACATTAAGCGGTGATTTCATCATGCTCTCAAAAAGGAGTCAATTGAACTCTAGGAGATAGCTAAAACTTGCCTCTCTTGACAATTCTGATGTTTTGGAGTCTTGACGATGTTTCTTGGATTGTTGTTGATCTTCTTCGATGCATACAACATTGTCAACATTGCCGAAAAGCCACCAAAACACACACAACCAGCACAAACACACACAACCATGCACAAATGCACACAAAACCTAGCCCATTTTTTTGGTTGATACAAGATTGCTTGTTGACCCAAATGCTCCTACATCAAAGCTACTCGAACTTTCTCCATGAGATTAACCAAGGCTTTGGTCATAGCTTTATTGGCAACTTTAGGTTGAGCCAAACCACATTTCCCACTAAAGGCCTAGGTGAGAAGAGTTGTTCTAGGGAGAAGCTCAAGTGCAGTCAACTATATGACAAACATTTGGTGTTGCTTGTCCTTGGATAGTCGATTGGATCTAGGCGATCATTTGCAATTCCTCAAGTTGTCTCTTACAACCAATTTCCGGCGATACCAAATTCTCCAGAGCTTTCATTCCATGGTCTCAATAAGTTTTGTTTGATTTTCATTGCAAGAAGCAAAATGTGTTACTTGCCACCAAATGTTGTTTATTGGCAATGAGGCATTGGTTGTTGGCAATGAGGCTAACTATACATTCCTCAAGAACTTTGGGAATGGCGTGGTGGGGGGTGAAGTGGGGCAAGGGGGGCAAGGGGGTTGGGGAGGAGGGTGACGGGGGTTACCCAAGTACAGTTCAAGTCCTCCATAGTTGTCTCAATATATAGCAGAAATGTAATTAGAATAGTGTACTCGGTGATAGATGGTTGCACAGGGCCACATTTTATTCATCTCCTAGGTAGGGGTAGGATCCATCAAACCAAGGGTAGAAGGAAGAGACTCAATATGGGTTTGATCAGGCTCAAAAGGGATTGTAGAAGAAATGCTAGATAGATAGCTTGTCAAAAGTTTGGAAGTGAGTTTATTGGCACTTTGGGGTGACCCTTAACCTTGGTGTGGGATTTAGGAGTAGGTGGAGGCAAGCTTGCCTTGCTAGGACTTGGACAAAACTGGTTGCTTAAATAAAGTTGAGGATAAAGGAGAAAGTGTCACCTTCTACTTCTGATTTGATCCTTCCTTGCCATGAGAATCGTGAGTTTCTGCTCTCCAAAGAGCCATCCCGTCTTCTTTCTGCACCCCCAATAGCTCACCGGTGTGCATGGATAGTCATAATATGTCGCCTTTCCTCAAATGGATTTACATTCTTACCCCCTGTTTATCATCCTTAGTTTGCACTTGTTGCTGATAAAAAGGCATCCTCTTGGTTCTGCATTTATAGACTTCAAACCAAAATCTTTGGGGAATAGCAAATACATTTATTAGCATTCACCCCTTGATTCATAGAAAACTTGCGAAGACGAATGTTGTCTTAAATCCATGAGGGGAGCGAAGAAGCAATGAGTGTCGAGGACGGCATAATAGAATTCTTTGAAGTCTGATTAGGAAATCAACCCCTACAATCTTTATTGAATTTAAAACATTTATGCCAAGGTTAGAGTCCGACTAAATGTGTTCATCATTAGATACAATGGCCTTAACCGGATATGGGTTAATAGATGCAAGGGAGGAATTGAAAAAAGAGAGAGAGAAATTGTCGTCAATCTGGATGACACCCTCTGCATGTTCGAACATGAACACATCATTGCTTGAAGGATTTCTACATAACAATACACCTTGACATTGGTTCACCTCGTCCTCTCTCTTCTTACCTTTGTGTCCTAAATGCCTCATGGCTATGTTATGGAGGCCAGCTGTGTGACTAAAAGAGGTACATGGAACAGAAGGTTGAAGTTGTTGCCAGAAAAAAGAAACCAGCTATGTGACTGTGTTGAGAGAGATGGAATTAATCTCTGCCTTATATATATGGCTTTGCATAGGACGAAAGGTGGTGTCAATGTCCATGTGAAGCACTAGAGAGGACATATGTTCTTTAATTTTGCTAGAGTGAGACATGTAAACTGGAGGGGTTAGCACTTGCAATGACTTGTTGACCAAACCAAGAGCATTAAGAACCATAATTTGGAGAATGGTGATGTAAATTTTTTAGACAAAGACTTTGGGGTAAATACATGGTAAAGAGGAGGGGGTTAGGGAAACTAATACACAAAAATTAAAACTAAGGGATAATGAAGCAAGTCAAAAGACAGCTGTCGAAGTGAAGAAGCAGTGGGAATGAGTAGAGTTGTCAAAAAGGATTAGAATGACCATAGTGGGGGACAAAAACATTACGTGGCTAAAGTAGAGGGTGAAAGGAAGATAGGAAGGGGTCATGGAGAACCTAGGGAAAGAAAAGTGTTTGCTGGGGGAAAGGATTATAAGACAACACTTAGTGACGTGGGATGACAGAGAAAGAAAAAATAATCAAAGAATAGAAAATTAAAACAAGGTAAGGTCCGACCGTGGCTTTTGACTGCAATGAATAATATTTAGTATGTGTTGAGAGTGAACGCTAAGCATGGCAGTTGGTGTTCTGAACCCTCTCCAGTTAAATGAAGTGCTGCCTCTTCGAAGGGAGTTCAGCAATTACTTTAAATTTTTGTAGTGAAAAAGAAAATTGTTGAGCAACTGTTGTCTTTGCCAATTGCTCTGCTATGCAATTGCTATTTCGATTTTTGTGAATAACTTGGACATCTTCCATCCTTTGAATCAAATTTTCACTAGATTGGTCATTGTCCAGTTGATTTGGCTATGTTTTGTGACAACTATAACATTTGTAGAATGTACACTCGGGATCCTCTATATATATTTGATATTATGAGGGAGTCTCCATCAATAATGAGATGGGATATATTTCTCCTTGATATTGATATTGATATGGGATAGATAGGGCTTGGGGGGGGCCCTCTCTCTATATATGGGGAGTTAGATAGAGTTTAGTTTAGTTTAGTTTAGTTTATATAGAGGGCTCTATCTAATCTATATGGAGAGGGGAGAGGAGTGAGCGATAGCGAACCACCCTCTATATATGGCGACGGCCTCCACTCTAGATAGCTGGGGGAGAGGAGTGAGCGATAGCGAACCACCCTATAGATAGATCCAACCCCGAAGTATATAGTTGCGTTTAGAGTTTAGATATAAAGGGGCACGGTCTATATTAACTATGTCTATGGGGACGGTATCTATTAACTATGTCTATGGTGGCACCCTATAGATCTGATAGAGATAGAGATAGAGATAGAGATAGAGATAGAGATAGATTTTCATTGGCATTGGCATTGGCATTGGCCCCCACCTCTATCTAGTTAAGTTAGTACGGGAAAGACAACCTGTGTTGAGTTAGATAGAGGAAAGCCGCCCCACCTCTATCTAGTCTAGTTGGTACGGGAAAGAACACCTTTGTTTAGTTGACGGCCGGGAAGCTCGGGTTGCACACGAGCCATTCGTTTCTTCTCTTGCCTGGCCGGGACACCCTGCCCCTCCCCCTCTATATAGATATTGATATTGATATTGATATGGGATAGATAGGGCTTGGGTGGGCGGCGGGGGGGGGCTCTCTATATATATGGGGCCAATATCATACCTCTATAAACAGCATGGATTTCATCTGCATTATTAGTTAGATAGATGGCTGGTTCCTAGGTAATAGCTTAGAATTAGAAGACCTTGTGCGTCTCTGATAATTTTCACTCATCCCAGCCCCATCAAAAATCAAATTTTGATATCTACGCAAAGGAGTTTACTCTTGTTTGGGGTTGATATAGAATGTTCCATATTTGTGTTATTTGAAGATAAGTCATACTTGAGGAAGCAAATATATCTTTCAAAGAAGCTATTTGAATCAATCCGATACTTCTGATTTGAGCTTTGATTCTCTTTAGGATTATCTTCATTGGTTGTTTGGTGTTTTCAAAAACTCTAGCCTTTCTCCCTTTCCAAATAAACCACATGAAAGGAGTGTGCTGATGTCACCGTTTGATGCAAACGTCTCAGAATGGAGTATCGTGCAGTTTGAGAAAGCCTTTCCACTCAAGTTAAGACAGGTTTGGGGACTTTTAAAGTCTGCTGCTGGAGAATTCCAGATGTCCTTTGCAAAGGGTCAATGGAAGAAAAGATGATTGATAGATTCTGGATGTTTGTTATGGTATGGACAAATTGAAGGGCCACAGGCCCACACCATCCCTATTATTGCAAGTTGTTAGTGGTACGGATATTGTTGTGAAGAGCCAGCCATAGATTTTTATACAACAGAGTGCTTTGATCACATATTACAGGAAGAGACACTGTCGACATGTAAAGACAGAGCTAAAAGGGACCTGATTCAAAATATCCCACAACTTACCATTGAAACTCACAACAGTAATATATTAAGTCCAAAAACAAAAGTGGAAATACAGGCTATTGTTTTATCCTTTCAAAAAAATGAGACCTTGGGACCTGATGGCTTTTAAAGGAAGAAGCACTGTCAGCATGTAAAGACACACAGCTAAAAGGGACCTGATTCAAAATATCCCACAACTTACCACTGAAACTGACAATAGTAATATACTAAGTCCCAAAACAAAAGTGGAAATAAAGGCTATTGTTTTATCCTTTCAAAAAGATTGGACTTTGGGATAAGAACCTCTGCCCAATGGTGTGATATGATGTTAAATCTCATTCCAGCCTGGGCACAATAATCTAAGGCTCGAGGGATAAAAATATCAAACCCTAGATCATCAATTCTCCTACTGTAATGACCCCTTTTCTATATTAAAATAAAATTTTAATTAAAATAAAAAAAGTGTTTTTAAATAGTTAAAAGTAAAATTAATAATATTACTAAGTTGCCAAAAATGTCGGCAACTTATGTTTTATTATTAAAAAAATAAAGAGGGATTCTAAGTGGGAAGGATATAAAACGAGATGGAGGAGCTCATTTGGGGTTACGCATGATTTGATAATTGAATTCTTTGAGTCTTAGCACAAAAACGCTTAACTTATCCATTGAGGACGAAACCCTTCAATGGTAGTTGGAGTAAGGACCAAAACCCTTACATTCAACTAGGGGATCCTCATTCAAGAGTTGTATTAAGCTTCATTGGTCTGATTTTTACAAAATATTCAACATATTTTGGGTAGTATTTTCATTTCCATTTTTAGGCCTGGCGATTAGGGTTTGGAGCCCAGAAATTAAGGCAACGATTGGTGTGGAGGGCCAGTGCAAGGTTTTGAGGGTTGTGGATTGCTTTTAGAGGGTTGTACTTGGTACCATAGGGCAGCGAACTGCTTATGACAGCTGGGCAACCTCTTTTAGAGTCAAATCTGAGGGTTTCAAGGATTGTTTCAATTAAAAACTGCAGTTCTGGATATTTAATCATTTTATGCTATTTTTATGTGTATTTTTTAGCTATTATTAATTATAAAAATTCAAAAAACAAGGTATTTATTTTGGTAATAATATTCAAAATTTATTGGTGAATATTCGAAGGTTAATTATTGTTTTGCACTTGGAAAATTGTATTTCCAGCATTCTGTAATTTTTATGTAGGGTTTGAAGTGAAAAAAATAAAAAAATCATAATTGTTGATTAGAGTTTGATATTTGAATTAGAATTTGCACATGTGGTGTTAGGGTTTTGTTGGGAAACCTCTTTGATCTAATTTCAACCCTAAAAGGGACATTTTAGTGGTATTAGAGCCAAAATTTTGGTAGCTTGTGAAGGGTATTTTTGATCTTGCCAGCCTACAAGGGTAAAAGTCAGAGCATTTGCTTTTTCCAACTTGTGAATCTGACAAAATATCATGGAATTCATAGAGGAAAAAAAAGGGAGCAACAAATCAGACTTGATTATGACGCCTACTATAAAGATTATTACAAGCTTTGTCTAAAAACTCAAGCCATGTTGATACTCCGAAAGTTATGTGATTTAAGGAGGAGATATAATCCAAGAATAAAAGAAAGATGTATCATACAAAATTATTTGAGCAAACTACCCATATATGCTGAATAATTTGACTTTACCTTTGAAGAGTTCTTGGAGATGCTCAAAGAAGGTAGAAGTAAAAAATTAAAGGAAGAACAGCAGCTGAAACCAAAACCTCAAAAGATTGCTAAGGAGGAGATCAAAGAGCAAAAACCCAAAAATGCATCCCTAAAAGAAGAGGAATCCCAAGAAGGTCTTGTTGGGAAGTATGCACATGAGGGAGGAGCCTCACAAGCTTCGTATGATGATCTTTCACTCGCTGAAATTTTTAGACCAGCATATAAAGGTTAGCAATTTAATTATATTCATAGCAAAGATTTGTTGTATCACCATCATACTGTCCTTACAATATTTTGATCGTCATGACAATCGTGCTAACAATGAGGGTAAGATGGAGGGCACTAAATGGAGCAAGGAATTTCTCCAACAAGACTCAAGGATGGGGAATTGCAAATTTCCAATACTGATTTGGGATCCAGATAAAAATTAGAGGCTTAGTGTTGTTGTCACACAAATTCTGAGTTCACTTGCACCCATACAAGTGGGTTGGCAAGCCCTTTCAATCATGAGAAGAAGCAAGTTCCGGTTAGTGACTGTTGGGAAAGGATTCTTAATTTTCCTTGAAGTGTTTTTAGTCACTACAATGCTCCCAATTCATGTATTTGCACAAAGGTTTCAACCATGCCGCTGCTGTTCCATTTTCAAGTTGCTAAACTTGGAAAAATCAGATTATCAATTGTCATTATCAGACTAGAATAACTGTAAATTTGATCATTTTATGCCCATTGAATCATTGGGAAATGCTGGTGAACGGTTCCAACTAAAGAAAATGAAGACTTCAACCAACATAGTTCAGAATGGGGTGGAGAATCAGGTAATTCATGGCTGCCCTAAGTTGTTTCCAGCTTGCATACAAACTGATTGGTGTCCTTCCTTAGAAGGAATGGCGTACAAAATGATCAATAAAGATCATCTAACAAAGGTAGTTAGGTGCACAAGTGATGATTGAATATAAACCATCTAGTGCTAAAACTTAAATCCAAATTACATATATAAACCCAAATTAGCTATTAATTAGAGCATCAATGAAGCAAAACGAAGTCCTGCTCGCTTCACACGCAGAGCTTATCAAAGCATCGCTCATTCAGCAACATTTATAAAACAAAAAACAAAAATTCTACGATAAAACCCTAAACCCGACCACTGTTCAGAGCCCCTCAGGAAGATATATGCAAATATATTCTACTTACTTCAGCTCATATAAACCAATTACTGCTAAAACTTATGACCTGAGTAGATTATAACCTAAGTAAAATTCAAACAAACATACTTATAAATTTAACATAATTTTCAACTGCTCCATGGATTCTAAAGAATATTGTTCAGAACTCTTCAATATACCTCACAAATTGATAACCTTTAAGAAGGGCGGAAATTTTTGCATTCGTATGGGTAATTTTTCCGTCAAGCCTTTCGCTCTTCCGCAAGACGACCACAAGCTATACCGCCGGACAATTTCGTCTGTGTTTGGTTTACAGGAAATTCAATTCAAACTGCCAACAGCTAAGTTTTATTTTACAGAATTACATTTTACCCGAACAGTGCCAGAAAACAAGTGGAAGGCATTTTATAAAGTAGTATATTCTTCCTTCAGGTCCGACATATTGGTGACTGCCCATTTTTCTTTTAGTTTAAGATCATCGCATAAAGTAGTGATCCCTCTCTTCTTAATTGTAGAACGCTTTTTTCTGTAATTAAAAAAAAAAAAAAAACCAGTCATTTTTAATTGTCTATAAATTTAAATTTTAAATTTATTACAATTAAATTTAAAAGTTCCTTACACTTTATTGTATTATAAAGAAACTAATCTCAAAAGAGACATAAATTTGTTATGGATGTAAAAGTAAATCTTACTTAATCAATATAAATTATTAAAATATTTTGATAAATTTTAATAAATTTTAGTTGTTCTCTCTAGGTCATATTTTAGTTGTATATATTATTTATGAACTTAAGTGCATAACAATAAACTTATATGATTTAGTTAAGCACAAAAAATCTTTATGTAGTAACGTGTCATTTTTCTTAAATAAAAATATTATAAAGTGTTTTGAATAATGAAGAACTGAATTGAAAATGAAGCTTTAGTCTTCAAGGGTGATCTAAAAGCATTCCCTCTTTGGTTAAATAAGTACCACTCACCATTCTATTTAAAGGTGTCATTGCAAGGTTGTGAATTCATATTAAAAGCATTAAAATAGAAAGGAAACACAAAATATGTTTCCATCTTATTCCCTATCCGCAAGAGAGAGTCATGGTCATTAGTCCTGCATTATTGAAATAGGTGGTATGGGGAAAAAATTTGGGTCTTATAGAAATATGAATAATTTTTGACCATTGACCTAGAGTGTCCTAGGTTGTTGGGCTCTTCTCAACATTTTTGCAAAGGGGATGTGAGTCAAGATATCGAGTGGGTTTTGTCCATTTGACTCGCAAAATATGCACACTACTCAATTAGATTAAGAGCGCTTAGATTTGTTGAGAGCTTGATTCAACATAGAATATATGAAGATGACTAGTGAATAAAAATGAATATTTTGGATAGAAACAGCATTGATAGTTTTATAAATTAATGATTATGCCCCATATATATATATAGAGCTTGATTCAACATAGAATATGTGGAAATGACTAATGAATAAAAATGAATGTTTTGGCTGGAAACATCATTGATAGTTTTATAAATTAATGATTATACTCCATATATATATGGACAATGCAAGACACTACTAATATAAAGAAGTGGGTGTTCAAAAATGAATACAATGGAATTGAGAAGACCCAATAGATGATGTTGTTCGACTTACCATTCTTTAGGTTCATGAATGAATTTATATAGGTGGTCCTATCTAGAATAGCAAAGAGTAAGATTTTTCTTACCAAAATTTTTGTCATTCCTATTAATTCTAAAACCCTAGCTAGGGTAACAAAATTTCCAAATGAAGGGGATAATGTTGTTTGCATAGTTTGTTTAGTTTTATTACGGTTAATAAGGTAATAAGGTAATAAATGTCACTAAACATTTAAGGGACTAGTTTTGGTGTATTAGTAGGAGTGATCACCATAGCACATCAAATAGTGATCTTAGGTAATAGGTACCAAATTCAACTGCACATATTACTTTGCCATAAAAATACAAGAATATAGAGAGAATTTTTGAAGTACATGTTGACCAAATTTTGACCTCAAGTCAAAATTGGTCAACCCCTATAGGTTGAAACTTTCATAGGGTTGTCAAAACTTATATGTGGTCTTGTCATAGCCTTAAATGGTCCTAGATGTTCTCCATGTGATCATATTTGTCCTTATCTAACCTTATCCAAAGTTTGGTCTACTGTGTACGTGTCTAGTCCTAGGGGTCATTTATGAGGTCTTGATGTTGTCCATTGTGATCAAAGGTTTAACATGGTTTAGAGTCATTATAAAAGGTTAGTAACATGTATAGAAGTTCATATTATCATGTGTTAACAATTTATTATGTCCTTATGTGCCAAATTGTCATTTTGGTCACCTTTTGACCTATTTGGAGGAGTTGTATGTACGATATTCAAATACAAACAATTCAAGAAGGTTCCCTAACTTATTTGATATCATAAATAAGTTTGATAGTGGTGAGATACTAAAAAAATATGCATTTCAACACCTAAATTAAGTAAACTACCCATTTATAAGCACTTATATGACCTTAGAAGAGCATAATTTAGTTGGAAACAGTTTTAGAGTGTCCCTTAGACTTCCAAAAATGATTTTTAGGATTTGGACCAAGTTTTCGATCATACATATGTTTCAGACATTCTCTCTTCTCCATCATTGTTTTCACAAGCTCAGAAAGGCAAAATTCAAGTGGATGGTACAGACAAGAGAGAGAGTTAAGAACTAAAACTCTAACCATTGTTAGGGGTCCTAATAAACTTGAAATTAGTGGTATTAGTTTGTAGATTCATGGCCACTTCTTTATGAACAATCGCTAAGAGTGATAGCAAGTCATTATGCCTTGTCCATCCAGGTAGGGTCTAATTTTGTTCATATTTCTCCATTTCAAAATTCAATGGAAAAGAATGGTTTTTAGGGGTGTTTTCAAAGGTCAAATATCTCTTTTCAATATGGGTTTCATCATCTAATTCATCTCCATAAGTGTCTTCAACAAAAGGAAAAGTGTCTTGATTGTGTGGACATATCATCCTGCTACAGGTTTGTTTTGGTTTGTCTCAGATGTTTGCCACATTCAGAGGTTCAAAATGATTCATCATTTATGCAACATCCCTCAAATTCATAAAATTCATCTACTATTCCCCTGAGATGTGATTCTTGTCCTTAGTCTTCAATTATATTGGTCTTTGGAAACATTGTCAATGTATGAATAGTCATCTACATGTTTGATTGTCAAATTTGGCTCAAATATCAATGAGAAATCATAGTATAATGTTCCAAGACACCATTTTACCATTGGATGTATGGGAGAATGAAGATAATAGTCCAAGTATACGTCAAATAAGAGTCATAAAGTGTTTCAATCACATGCAAGCCTACAAATAGACATTCATGAGTCTAAGTCAATGTTGGAGGTGTCTTGACAACATTACGGTGTACCTTGAACTCTTTGATACTCATTCAACTCTAATTGGTCCTATTGAAGATCATCAAGATGCATGAATAGACTCATAGGCTTTCATTGTCAACACACAAACCTTGCACATAAGTTGATTGTACATACAGTCCGTACATGTAGATAGACAATTTGAAGTGTTATAATGTTTGATCAGAAGTCTACATGATTTTTCAATAGTGTTAGACAATTGTATAAAGGTTGATAAAACAATAAAGGTCTCTAAAGGCTCAAGAAATGTCTTTGCATCCCATACAAGCAACATGAAGACCTACTACTCTTTTGCCCTTAGGTCCTCACTTTGGGATAAAACCAACAATCATATCAAGAAGAGTAAACATAAAACCTGACTTCAATGTGAGGATAAGAGTCAAAAACCATTGAAATCACCTAACCACTTGAAAACTCAAGAGATGGTCAAGGAGATAGGGTATGTAGCCTTAATACATATTCACAGGTCTGTGTACGAAATTGAGAAGGCAAAAAGTTGTGAAGTCTCATGAAGTAACCAATAAACCTTGTGAGATAGTGATAATGCACCTCTAGTGAGTTAGAGTCTTCTCCAAGCACCATGATATAGTTGAGAAGGTTAGTTTTCAGGCCTTATACTCCGACTTCTCCAATCAACACCTATAACCACTTTGAGAAAGTGTAGAGAACAATATGTGCTAGGTAATTGTGTGTTGTTTTGGGCATTTTGAAGAGTTTTCAGACTCTCAACAATGAGGCAAAGTCATTGAGATGATCACTGGTGTGAAAGAGGGTTCCTAAATAAAGAACATAGTCAAACTATCATATAGCCACCTACAGATTGCTTTGGTAAGTTGACAAGTTATAGGCTTGAAGAGAAGATCAAATGCATGGTGATTGGTTTGGGGATTTGAGAACTAGATGAATAAATGCCAGTAGTCATTTAGAAGTCAAATGATTAGGGAGAAGGTTTAGAGGAGCTAATCAAATCAACATCTCTAAAGCCCATATACATAGTTCATGAACACCTACAGGTTGTGAGGTCAACAGGCTAATTTCAAGCTTGAGGAAGGGGCATAATGCATATGAAACTTTGGGATCTAGCCCAGGTGATGGTGAATGCATATGAAGTTATTTGAATCCATGAAAAGTCAAATAATCATGAGGAAAATGACAAAACAGAGCTCTGACCCCTACCTACACAGTTATAGTGGTGTCTTTAGGCCTAATTACATTGCCAAGAGAGGATTGTTTGTTTAGAATGGAGAAAGGAGGTAATAAGAGAGGTGAATCATTTGAGAAATGTTTCACACTAATGACATAACCTCATAAGGCCCTCAAGTTCACATAAAAGTGAAACAAATACTAGAAACCTTGTCTAGCCCTATAGAGTAGGTAATTTACATACACATGCATACCTAGGTGTAGTCATGAGAAAAGAAGGTTTGGTGAGGGTGGTATGAAGGTCTGAAGAGATTTTAAGGTGAAATATTTTATTTCAAACCCTCCAAGGATCATTCACAATCAAAGTAAAGCAATAAAAATACCAATTAGGCCTATAAGACCTTCTTCGAGTTCCTCTCATGCAAGGTTGCATTTCAAGGTGGGTTTTATCCCACTTGTTGTAACATTGACCTTGCGCATGAAGATAGATGGATTTAAAAGATGGTAACTAGGTACTCATACTTAAACCTTGTGGTGTTAGTTGATGGATTAGACCCATTACTTGCATGAATAATGGCTAGGAGCTTAAACCCCTCTTCAATGGCCTGCTTACAACCTGAGAGACATCATATTTCACTCATAACTTTTATGAGATTTTGCATGGGACCCAGAGATTTTTTTAGGTGATGGATGGGTCCAATAATTACAATATTGTGGCATTATGAGAGAGAAAGAGGATCTATTCTTATGAACAACCCTGAAGAACCTAATCCACTATAAACTCTCCTAATACCTTAGTAGTGACTAGTCAAGAGAAATGGACTTATAAAGCACATCTAATGACCTATTTTTCTCTTGAAATATCCTAGATGTTGTTGAGGACTCCAATTAAATTCTCGATGTGTAATTTTTTTGTATTTACAGTTGTATGAATTGTAATAAATGCATTATTTTACATGATTTTTGGTATTTTGTACGGGTTTTAAGCAATGGAGAACTTGCCAACCATTTTATGAGTTCATATATGATGTATTTAATCCTTTAAATCCAATAAATATGCATATGACACTTTTTAAGTGGTTAAACAAAGCTCATTTTCCAAGGTAGTCCTAAACAAGCCTAAAATGAGACTAGGTTTCAAAGCCATTTCATGGTTCTCACACTTATATAGGGTCTCAAGGCCTAAAATTCAGCATGGAGGTTGGTGAAAAGTAAATTAAAGTGAATCACCTAATTTTTGGTGATTTCACACATGTGGGAGAGGTTTGGAGTAGAAAAGTAGGGTTTTAGGTAAGGAAACCTAATTGAGGAGAGGGAAAGGTAGAAAAAGGCACTTACACTCAGATTCAGGACATGAAATTTGACATGAAGATGTAAGGGGATATTGGGTCCTCAAATATGTGCTCATTTTATAAATATACTCCTTAAATTATTTTACACAAGGAGGTTTACATAGTTTTAGGGCTACAAAGAAAGTAGGCCTAGTGAGAGCTTGAAGAGCAAAATGGCATCTTTGGAGTTGTTCCATGAACCAAAATGGATTTTTCAGGTCTGATAAGATATTTTAAGGCCATACATGAAGATAGAGTGCCTTGGAGAATATGAAATCAAGTTTTGAGCAACTTGGACCAAACTAGGCATGGGAAATAAGGAGTTTCAACACACCTAGGCATATGAATAATGAAATGTCATATCAAAGGAGTTTCCTAATGCATGGTAAGATGGTACATGATAAATTATGAAGGAATTAATGATGAATTTATTATTGAGAAGTCCATTTATCACCCTTCTTATGCAAGGAAGGGCAGTTTTCAAGAAGATGATCAAGGTGTCAAGCT